>VOMN01067665.1:0-86583 GCA_014899125.1 Orchestia grillus | reverse complement strand
AAAGAAAACGCCGACAATCGACAGTAATGCGCCAAGAAAGAGGAACGGCGAATGCTTCATGAATTATATTTTACGCCCGTGAAATAATTTTTATAACACATGCAAAGGTAATATTTAAAAATTCAGAAGTTTCAATATTCCTTAACAATTGCTAGCGATGTGACCATCATTACGAGCAAACATTTTTCGTAGAACTTCAAGTCCGTCATCATATTTTATTCTCTGGGCAGTGAGCAATTAATATCGTTTTAGCCCAAACCAACAAAAATAAGAAACGAAGCCGCAGTCAAAACCCAATGAACACACGGCTACAGAGTCAGATAATTTTTCTTTAGTTCCCTATCTATAGACTAAAAATTTGTTATGGAACCCATATATAAGATTAGGTATTTTCCAAATTGAAAACTGCGTTACAGAAAGAATGTAAAGTAATATACAAAATAAAATATCTAGACTACTCAAAATAAACATACAGACTTTGTACACTTGCTGCAAAATCATGAGTATCAAAAAGTATCCAGCTTTGGTAAATAATACTCCATTATTTGAAGTACTATTGATTGAATTGTTGAGATTCGCAATTTATACACAGAACCAGAAATATCCAGACGAGAACGGTGAAGTGCTAGAATTACCTCACCTCTAAGTCGATAAACAAATAAGGATAGCTGAAATTGACCCCAGCTTTCGTACACTTGTGCAGCGCGCGTTTTCAAGGGAACGAAACGACGAAAATTTTGAATCACCTACGCATCCGTGAACGGGCATGTCAACAGAAATAAAATAAAAGTACTGGGGTGAATATGAACCGATAACCGGGATCATAACATGAAGAAGAAATTAAATTGAAGAAAGAATGTCATTGATTGTATCAATAATTATACAAAATTTATATAATCGTAGGCTTATCCATTTCTGAAAATTGTAGCTTTTGTGAATATACAAAAAACGTTGACGTTTCCAACTATCCTTACAAGATGGGTCCTGGGCCTAATCTCACGAATTAAAAAAAGTGCGAAAACAACTCGCTCGGAAAAGCATGATTTCCCTATTTCGCGCTCGCTCTTCCAATCAAAAGTATTTGAAGGGACAATGCTTATTTATAAAAGGGTCTGGCTTCAAATTTATTTAACTCAAAACCAAAAGAACAGGGTGTCGCAAAATGATTGGACACATTTGTTCACTGGATAGAAGCAAGATTTAAAATAAACAATGAAAAGGAACATTTTTGATTTCTAAACGCTTGTGATGCAATTCCATTTTATCGTGTTTCATTAAAAATAAAAACACGATTCAAAGAAGGTTTCGATTCAGGTATTCTCGCTTATATGAAACCAATAAATGTGTCGCATCACTTCGCCTACAGTTCTATCATCTTACTCGACGTCTTCGTCTCGACGAACACTGTCGTCGACTTGAACGGCGCAGGCGCAAACCGTCGCCGCGGTAGCCTGTCTACCTGCACGAATATGCAGAGGCATGCGGCGGCACTGCGGCAATGCCGTCTCATTGAGGCCGGTCGTAACAATAGCACAAAGTCGCCGGGAACAATGTTGAGGTTCAAGCAGCGGAAGCCTACGTCGCAAACCTAATGCCATTAAAACAGATCTTAAAACAATAATGGCATAATGGCATTCCATTACCAAGGGGAAACTGTGCTAACGGAGGGCAGAAAAGTGTTCATTTAGCACAGTGATTTGATAAGATTTCGGTATATCTGGTGGAAATTTCCTCAATTTTACAATGAGTAGGAGGAGAACAAGAGGAATCGAATAAAACGATATTATATTCAGAATATTTCAGGTCTGTACTCACCATCAGCTAAAAGGAAAAACGGACAAAAATCTGGAATGAGATACACTATATGAAAACAAATTTCTTTAGCACAAAATTTTTTAATCAATATAAAGAAATACAAAGCGGATGGGCACTAAAAAAAAGATTATCATGGTTTAAGAACAGCTAGAGGATAATAACTTGACCCACTGTTAAGAGAGGGTTTCAATTTCAAATAAATAACGATTCTACAATTCTAAGATCATCGACGTAGTATGCACACCTAATTATTGCGAACTGACTAGATTGCAAGACTCTGCACGGTACCGCACAGCTGAGTGTAGTGGATTAGGTAAGTGGGAACTAGTACTACAGTTTACCCATGCGTGCTCAGCAACTCTTGATCTAAGACTCGCCTGGTCATCCCCAGGTAACCCGATGCACAGCGTGCACAACTGTACTCGTATATCAAGGAGGATTGCACGTCAGGTGACAGCTTGTCTTCATACTTGGAAAATGACCCAATATTAAATTTATTTACCAGCACTAAGTGAAATTTAAAAGCGGCACAATATCTTGCATGTACAAATCAATAACATATTGATAACATTAGTAACGGAGAATTTCTTTGATACGTTTGAGATCTTGCAACCGTAACTTCGTTCACTTGTGCACTAACGTTGACGTACATGCAAAGATCCCCAAACTAATCAACAAAATGAAACCGTACAAAAAGCTTACATTGTATCGTTTCCACATGATCGTTCTCACAGAGGTTTCTGCAAATAGTGACAAATACAAAAACTAATAAAAATACCGAATAATCGACTATAACAAAAATATACAGTAAATCAGAAGCACTTCAACAGTTTACCCTTTGAGTTTGAACACACAAGTAGTTTCATAAAAACCCTAAAAATTATATAAATAGTTCTACAACTTCATTCGAAACCTCAGTAAAGCAGGCAACACGCAAATTGGTGTATCAAAAAATAATATTTTAATGAATAGCGAGTAGAGTTACCAAGTAAAAATTGAGGCATCTCGGTCGTAATCGAAGAAAAATTTTAAACGAAAACTTTAAACATTAAAAATGTTACTGTAGAAAACTACTAGCTATAATTTTAAGTAACATCCGAACATTAGAACCAGGAGTATTTACTATGAAAACGACATGTGTGAATTTTAAAAATTGAAGCCACGGTTAGCAATAGGCTAACATGGGCCCA
Organism: Orchestia grillus; assembly: GCA_014899125.1. NCBI lineage: Eukaryota > Metazoa > Arthropoda > Malacostraca > Amphipoda > Talitridae > Orchestia > Orchestia grillus. The sequence goes on along the minus strand of VOMN01067665.1, from coordinate 83,578 downwards.
AGGTCTAAGGAGGCGCCGGCAAGAAAGATGACGTCATTGGAGAAGCATCAGAGTCACATAGAAACTCAGCGTATCGTAGATACAGGTCCTCTCATGCGCCCTAAAGGGACACTCAACTTTCTGGGGAATGCCAGCAATGTAGTCTTCAATCAGTTCGAATTAATTAGTTCGTACAAATTCCAGTGAAAGAATTTAATAACCGACCATAATTAACGAGACATTGATAACACAAGGCAATAAATTGAAGCTGTAATTAGATTTTAATTAGGAACAAGTGATGGAAACTCCGCCCGTCGATCTAGAAAACCGCTCGTAGCCGCAAAAGACAAAAACAATCACACCGGTACTAAATCAACTACACTCGAGCTTGGTATTTGTTCGAGCAAGACTCAACGCCCACGGCATTTTCTCTCTTCATCTACACAAACATGTCACCTGGAGTCCGACGAAGTAAGACGGGGTGCAAATAACTCAGGTGAATGGGACTACAGACGTCATATTTCCAATGGAAAAGCTAACTAACAACAGTTGACACACATCAGTCCGGTTGATTAAGGAAAGTTTGAAGAACAGCACGACCATTGCAAATCTTAATATCAACACATACGCACACACACTTTATTTTTGTACTCGTAAAACAAAACTTCATCTAGGTTGTAAGCTTGCCATATTCACAGCTGCACATTAAATATTTTCATACGGTCTTTATTCATTTTTTTCAAAAATACTTTGGGAACAGTTTTAACCAAGACCTTGTTTTATTTCACGCCGATAGACAATCCTTGACTACTAATAAGAAAATTTCACTTCATTCTTTCAGGAATTTTCTTTCTAAGTCGTTGGAAAAAACAAGAGGCATACATGCGTCATTATTTTCCAACTCATGATTGATAATAAATAAGTTAAAGCAAAAAGTATGCCTAAGAGCCAATTTGATGAATGATTCAAGATAATTTGATGGACCACATGGAATACAAACGCAATGAAAGAAGTCGATTCGTTTCCGTAGACTGACATACGACAAACGTCTGCGCGGTCACGCTGCTCCATCCTTGTGTACATAATCTGTATATTGACACCTGATATCGGGCAAGTCGCCCAACCAAAACGGCCGGTGTCATTAAAAAGCAATAATCGACCGTCTAATATTTTATAATGACAGTGAAGGCAGAATTTTGGAGGAGCAAAAAAAAAAACACTCTCATTGAAGTCTCATGAAATATACTGCCCGCAGCCGGGCATGGCCGACTTTGTGCTGCGATACCGAGGCTGGAAAACGTCCGCTGAGAAATGGTCGCCGCACTCTGACCACTTAATTATAGCCAAGAAGTGAGCGAAAGACGCCAGGCAAAGGCCACAAAGAACATCAGTTTTTCCGGTTGGTTATGATGCCAAAAGACAATTCAAAAATAGTCATATTCACAGGAACAAGTAGTAAAATAACATGAAATTACATCGAGTCAGTAAGGGAAGTCACTGATGGAACTAAGAACATGATACCTCTATAACCTCGTCTGAAATTGCTGATGCAAGGAAATATCGCATCGAACTAAATAAAACGTAGGTACATGCTTACTCATAGTGCGTGGTTCCGAAATTATTTCATACATAAGAAGCATTCATAATCAGCAATTGAAGATATTTAACAGTACTGAACATAAACGAATAATAAACTTCAATATGACGAAAAAGTGGACAATAAAAGTCGAATTCTTACTCCTCTCTTGGCACGATGGCTGCTGACCACACGGCGGAGTCTTTTATTTGAGTCTCCAAATGTTCACTCAAGATCACACTGGGAACGTACAACCAAAATTGACTAAAAAATGAGAGAGCACGTGAGGATGCATCAATTTTAATTCAGTAGCAGCATAGCTACTACTTTGAAAAGAAAATTGACGATACAAAGAAATGGCCGGGCGGAAATTTTAAACTTCAATTTCAAGATTTGTTGACGATTTTCTTCCCAAAGCGGGAATATATATTTTGCTAACGATTTTACTAAAAATAGTGCCGAAATTATTCATAGAAACGCCGTTTTCAGCTAAAACCCACAACGCCAAGTTTTTGCACGCATTGTAATAAGACTCCAATTGGTCGAGACAGAAGCATGCACACCGCACTCACACGACGCAGGGGGACACACATTTTGGCACGACTCTAGCATTACACAAAGTTTGGCATGGCTCCGTCAAGACGCGGCGGGACGAGCGAAAAGTCTCGGTCCCAGCAGAACGATAAATGTTCCCAATACGTCATCTCAGGATATATGCACATACACATGTTCTAAAACCAGCTCAGCAATTTCATCAATGACCAAGAGTCCATAAATCGCACTAATTTAATCCTCCCTCGTATATTACCTACGCATACAAGTAACTTGAACTTGATCATGATGAATGCTCTCAAAGCAGGGTGCAAATTCACTGGCAGAGATGCAGCTCGTTAGTCGATTCAGGGTCTCACACTCACCCTAACACACACAGAAATTAAAATTGAAGGCTGATTAACAAGTAACTTCATTGGCAAAACAACATCCAAGCAGTCGTATCAACTCTAAAGTCAACAGATTAAATGCGCACGAGCAAAGCACTTGAGTTAGAAATTTTTGAAAACAACCTAAGTGTGTACGTACTGTCCGACCTAGAATATGCAAGTGTGGTGAAAGGAAACACAGTTATATAGTTTCAAGCGCGTGATTCATCCTGAAAAATTTGTGAGGCAGACTGCAACGAGAAAACCAGGAGTCCAAGGTGGACCATTCGACGTGAAGAAGCAAACGACGCCAGAGGTTTGAAAAATCAGCAGGAAAATAGTGACGTACGGCTGAAAATTCTATTGCTGAAGTATTTATTTTATTTTCTCTACTTTTTCATAGGTGTGGGATGAGTTCCTAACGCATAGCAACGATTCTCTTTGTGACATACACAGTATCTATTATACTCGCAGTACACGAAAACAAGGACACATCAGAAGGAAATATTTCTTTTTGAAATTTTTGCGAAGTTCATTTTTTGATGAATGACTTCTTTGCGACAGAGACGATTGTACCGTTGATTGTAAATTGCAACTCTAAATGACACAACGTAAGTTTTCCATTAAAATACACGAATTTGAATCTCGTGAAACCGCATCGAAACAATACCAACATATATCAACATTATTCTTAATTCATTTCTAATCAATCAAGCGCTAGAAACTACCAGCAGCAACACTGCCCCCAAAAAATGAGATCGGCGTCGATGATTGATTTCCAGGAATTTCGAGGCACAAGCCGTGGACGGTGTATGGAGCAGCCGAGGGCGGGTGACAGCTACACGTCCGTGTTGGTGGTAGGCCTCTCATTGAGCGGAGATTTTCCGCCCAATAGAGAAGGGTCTGGTCGGGAGCTCGTAAAACCAGGCCATGAAACGTCCTTCCATCAATCTGGAGACCTCAGAGGACGCGCTCTTGATGCAGAGGACAGAAGGCCTCTATACCTGGGACGCGGCGCGCTCCAGACGAGACGGAATGACATCAAAACTGGGAGTAGCAGGATTATTTGGCGTCCATTAACTTGCAAGCGGACTATTCAAGCGCGGGCATCACAATAATGCACAATATATTTCAAATATAATTTGAAGTTACGTTGCGTTATGGTGATGAGGACCATTAACAGCAGTAATAAGGATAGCAGCGCATTAGTAACTCAGACTATCTAGCACTGAGAGAGATCGAGCCATTTAGTGTCGACTTTGGAGAACGGGGAATCTAGGTACAAGGTGTGTTACCATAGAAGATCCCCTGCGCATAGAAACAGCAAGTTAAGAGGGAAGAGGGAGAAAAGATAAAGAATCATCAACAGAAGAAGGCATTAAGATGAATAATGCAGAGTGGACACGAAAGATAGAAGTCCCGAAGGCCTACCTAAAGCTGAGGTAATCTAACATAGCCCCCTCCCGCCCCCGGAAAAACGCTAGTCCTCAAAGCTTAAAATACGCAAACCTAACTAACCTAACCCTGTTGTCTATGACTTATCCTCTGCCTCCCTGAGGGGGTTGAAAACCATTAAACGAACAATGGACAACGTGGAGTCGTCTCATATTGCGCACAAAACCTCGGCGCAGCAGGATTTCCATTAATTGGAATCTGTTTCCACGAGCCGTTTTGGTATGTTGATACTCCTTTGCTTCTTCTTCTTTGTCGTACTGGTGATGGGACCATTTTTTCTCTGTATCCGAGGTACAAAGAATTATTCGCGACTGTTTAAAGATATCGCCACGGAATAACAACTATGATACCCTTTACCTACACTGGAAGTCAGCCATGCCCGAGATCGTCTCTCCCTCAGCCTTCCTCGAGAGGCAGACAGGAAAAAGACACAAGAGGCCTGTGTGCTTTTGAGGGAAACAGTCTGTAATGTCATTAGGAAGTGTCAATCTCGTTCGAAATTCATCAAACATCCGTGTCTCATCTTTTCATTCAGAGAGAATTTTGGCAATTCTCCACACTCCCAAGGAGCGTTAGATCCCCGCGATAGGATAAGGCTACCTCGTCGGTATATCTTGCTCAGGTGGTAGTAATCCTTTGGATTATTGCTTTACGGAAAATTAAGTCTTTGTAAACATACAGAAACCTACACATATATTTCTTGAAATATAAAACTCCCAGGTTACACATTTAGGGATGATTTTAAGAGCTTGTGGGATAATAAAACTTATCCAGAGGAATTTCTTCAAATCATCCCTAGAAACCTACCTAGTACGAGTACGCTGAGCGAAAATAATTATATGAATAACATTGTCGGTTCTACACTTAGTTAGCACTTACATTTTTGAATATCAGAGCAAAACCCGGTGGGCCAATCCCACACCTTCACGAACATAAAATTAACTTTTGTTGAAAATCGTTGTTCGATTAAACACGAGTCAAGTCCCACTATGGCATCCCGATCAACTTCACGAGCTTGTTCAACACAGGGAGATACGACCAGTAAAACTCGGTCGTGTCAAATAGAATCGAAATATCCCGTACACGAAGGCACAACCGGAACAGACTTCCAGCGTCTGTCCCAGCTGAGGAGGGTGGCGGACGAGCGCATCAATGGTGAAGAAATAAAGCCAATATAATGACACAAATGCGCTTACGAACATTATCGAGTGGCATTCTAGAGAGATGTCCTCAGGATGGTGGCCATAATGAGGGTCGCATCACGTCACCGAGAAGGGCTATTGACTGAAGAATAAAGAACTATTTGCCGGGAGATGATTTCTGCCAATAGGAGTAGCGGCTCCGCGGGCACAGCTATCATGATAAGCCTATTGATGAAGATAGAATACCATGAATGGTGTGTACTCAAGCGGATGATAACGGCACAGATAAATCTTATTTCGGTGTCCTGAGTGTACGCGGGGACGCGGAAATCCTCTACGAATGAGAGCAGCGAGCTGGGCACGCAGCGGAGCTTGAAGAAATGACATATTTTCCAGTTTCTCCTTCTAACTCCAGCCTTTTGGCTTCTGGTTTTGCACTTACAAATTACGGAAAATTTTACCCGCCGCTCTTTTCGATTCAATTAAATTTCTTACAGCTTAATTAAACGTCCTGTATTGGACTGGCTGCTCAGCAATTTAGTGCCTTCGACTTAAAAAGCTTAAAATTTAAAGTAAAAGTCATTTCCATACCATGACACGAAGTTATACTCGAGGAAAAATTACCATTTAGTCGCACACTAAAAAATCGAACTGCAGCGCACAGACGGGGTCTGCCAAGCAACGTGTAATAATATCCAAGCCCCGAGGTGCGATCCCAGAAAATGCTGGCGCAGGCACCCACTCCGGCACCCCACATTGACAGGCAGCGATAGCGAAAGAAGTGCCCGGGAAAATCGAAGCAAGTATCCACGATACCACTAGTAGTACCACTAGTAGTAAGTTAGTAGAGGCCTTCCACTCGGCCGGTCAGTCGAGCAGCAGCTGCACGTCGGCGTAAGCACGACAGTGTGCGGCATTGGGCCCCAGCGTGACGTTATAGAGGCCAGATGCGGTATTAAGTGTCCAATAAAGATAATACTCGGAGCCCAAATATTAGAAGCGCGTCGTCAGAGCGAAACCATTCTAGTGCGATATTGTAACGTCATAAGGACACCCGTAAAGCCGCCTGGGTATGGCGCAGGGACAGGATGGAGAGAGAAGTAGTTAACTGCAAATGAAGGTTAGCGGTGGCGGCACAAGGAGCTGAAGCTGTTTGTAATGGCTCTCCATCCTAACAAATACTAGAGAGCTCTGGTGCAAGACCGCTGTAACATTCTCCCGTACTTTGAGGGTATTTCAACTTCATTAACATTGTTCGTCGAATATCTTTGGAAGAAAATTTCATAATGATCAGACAAATCAAGGCGGGTGATTACGTAGTTCAGCGAGATAGAATACCTATACCTATTTTTAACGGTGAGTAAAGCGTTCACCTTATGGTGAAATATTGCAAGTAAAATGACAATAAAACATTGAACAGATAAACACGAGTTACGCACCTTCACCTGGTAAAAGAGCAGCTACCGATTTCAACTGGAAGAATTGCACCGAAAAAGTAATGAAAAAGAAGAAAAAGTTCTTGGTGATTAACACGAGAAACTGCAGCGAGAAATTCTTTGAACAAGCAAATTCAGCACCAACAGAAGACCGTATGGAAGTGAATATATAGTTAATATTATCCAGAGACATGCAGACTATGCACAAAAACAGCAACATTGAGTCGCACACAGGGTCTGCTGCCCAACTCGGGCGACCTGTTCGCATCAGTGCTACATTACTGACAATGGTCCTACACGAGCAAAAAGCTTATTTTACGCACCAGAAATTATTCATAATGCCATTATTCATAATGAGTGAATTAAAAGCTGGTTGAATAACATATGTTCGAACACGGGTTTAGGAAGATAAGCACGGTAGGACACGGAGGTAAGAACATCAAGATAGCCACAATACAATATTAGAATTAGCATATAAGATGAATAATTAAGCATAATAAAATATTACTAAAAGCACAATAGAACGCAGCCAAACATATAAAATTAAAATTCGTATTGCGAATTCTGGAAAAAGGGATTTATAGAACACGTGCCGTTACAAAGAACGGCAATTTTCGAGTACAGCGTCATAAAGCTCCCTATACCACGTGAAGTAGTTTATCATAATTTCGCGGTCTACTTCACCACATTCACATTTTTCCTAGAATATTGCCAACCAAAGAATAAAAACTCATTAGAGGAGGTTCATTTCAACACAGGTGTCACCTTCGACACACTAATTTCACATCAACACTGACATAAAAACCGAGGTTTTTCCGAACAACGGCGCAGACAAATCTATGATTTACGGCCGATGATTTCTTCAGTGAAACGCATACCCGGGCCAGTTCAATCACTGGAACAATTTTCTCCTATGATCGAAAAAAAATGGATTCGTGATTTCAAAATAAAGTGCACGAGATTTACCCAGCAAGCAGAGACTAATGCCATAGCATTCTGACGGCAAGTTGTCTGGCTCGCCTCATTCGAAAAAAACGGAGAAATAAGTAAGATTAAAAAGAAATACACTCCATACCTCAGGGCTGCATACGGACATAGTAAATTATGTAAAAAATCGACCGAAGTCGGTATTAAATACCTCTCTCGTGTGAAATAATCTTTTTCAGCGACAGTGGCTGACTCAATACCTACTTTCATTTCACTCAGCATCGAATGAGACAAAACTGAATGAACGGCTTCAGGTTTAAAAACCAAGCTAAACAATTTCAGCACCTAAAGAGGTGCGAAGGACTAACACCAGAGGACTCCACATGCGTTTAATTAAGCACAAACAAGACGAAGAAGAATGCGAAGAAGAAGAAAACGAGGAAGAAGAGGATGAAGAAGAAGATAAAAAATAAAAAGACTCAAGAAACACGCTTAGTGAGTGTCATGCGACAAGCATATGAGAAGTGTTAAAAGTGTCCGAGTCCCGAAGGCTGGGATTGTATTAGCGCTAGTCAGAGGAGAAATAGGCCTGTTTGCCGGCACAGCGAGAGCGGCAGCGCTGGAGGGACAAGATCAGTGCAGCTTTAACGCAAGCGGGGCCCGCAGACAACCTCGTGCGCACGTGTGCCAGTGTGAGTGTGCGTGTGTGCGCGTGTACGTGTGTGGGTGTGGATCTGTAACCATAGGTACTCGGAGCAAGAATCACTTCTATTTGGGGTCACTTGAGGGCTGGGTCACGCCTCATTAGGGTCACTTCAGGGCTGGGTCATGTCTCATTAGGGTCACTTCAGGGCTGGGTCATGTCTCATTAGGGTCACTTCAGGGTTGGGTCATGTCTCATTAGGGTCACTTCAGGGCTGGGTCATGTCTCATTAGGGTCACTTCAGGGCTGGGTCATGTCTCATTAGGGTCACTTCAGGGCTGGGTCATGTCTCATTAGGGTCACTTCAGGGCTGGGTCATGTCTCATTAGGGTCACTTCAGGGCTGGGTCATGTCTCATTAGGGTCACTTCAGGGCTGGGTCATGTCTCATTAGGGTCACTTCAGGGCTGGGTCATGTCTCATTAGGGTCACTTCAGGGCTGGGTCATGTCTCATTAGGGTCACTTCAGGGCTGGGTCATGTCTCATTAGGGTCACTTCAGGGCTGGGTCATGTCTCATTAGGGTCACTTCAGGGCTGGGTCATGTCTCATTAGGGTCACTTCAGGGCTGGGTCATGTCTCATTAGGGTCACTTCAGGGCTGGGTCATGTCTCATTAGGGTCACTTCAGGGCTGGGTCATGTCTCATTAGGGTCACTTCAGGGCTGGGTCATGTCTCATTAGGGTCACTTCAGGGCTGGGTCATGTCTCATTAGGGTCACTTCAGGGCTGGGTCATGTCTCATTAGGGTCACTTCAGGGCTGGGCCATGTCTCATTAGGGTCACTTCAGGGCTGGGCCATGTCACATTAGGTTCACTTCAGGGCTGGGTCACGCCTCATTAGGGTCACTTCCGAGCGGGGCCATGCCTCATTAGGGTCAGGTCTCATCATTAGGGTTACTGTAGAGCGGACTCGGGGCTCATTAGGCTCACAATTTTTGTTGTGATAGCTTTAATTTATTAACAGTTCTGCGTCTCTAAGAGTTCACTTTTTTGCATACATAATATTAGTGAACACGTGAATGATGTACGAGAAGCGCTTGAATAATCAAGATGTAAAGATCGGACAAATTTTGAGTAGCAGGCAGCTAATCGGTCGAAGCAGTCGAAAAAGAAAAACACACAATGAGTAGAGAATCAGTTCGAATAATAGAATAAAATTGCATCAGTTTCAATCAAGGACATAAAGGTCTATAAAAGCGACCGTAACAAATACAAAGAATGTTGACAGCTGTAAAAAAATCGTTAAATAGATTCCTAATAAAAAAATTCAATACAATTCTGTATAATTTAACTTTTTCTTCTGTTAGAGAGGTGGTAGATCAAATAAATTGATTTTCTAATTTAAATTTTATTCGTTCAATGAAACACGGCGGGTTGATTGTCGTAGGTTATATAGATATAATTGATCTATTTTCCTAGCGCGGACATTCTTCGCGCGAAATGTTTCAAACCATTTAACGACACCAATCACAAGCAAAGCGCAAATATTTGTGAAGCGCCGTGACACTAAATCCCAAGGCAGAGATCTCCGGTACCGTCTGCCAGCCCCAACGAATGAACGTGTTTCTAAAAAAAAATAACTATGCTCATTGAACTTTCAAGTATAACTACGAAGACTTTCAGGACGGTAAAGTTGGTATCGGGTGACGCTCAACATTCACAGCAAAATCACTTTTCATGCAAGAGCTGTCTAAAACAACGAGGTCTCGCACTTCGCGGAGGTGTCGCGCGGCGTAGACACCTTCAACACGAGACCTTTAAAATAATGCTACAAAATACCAGAAGGACACCAACGCTAATGGCAACGCCACCGAGGCCACAGGAATCACTTCGCGTCGCAGCAAAATGTTCAATAACGTCGTTTCCGAAGTCTTGTGAAGTTTATCAAATTCGAAGGGGCGTCAAAATTCATTAACTTGGCGGAATAACATCACCTTGGCGAGGCTTAGAGTTTAATTAACTTGTGATGTAAAGGCCAGACCTCCGTAATTGGAGCAGAGGCAGAGCGTGGCCTGCTGACGGACACGAGCCCTTTCACTGTGCCACCAGCAGGGTACGTGACCCATTATGCCCATTGAGGATACTTGGGCATAATTATGCTTATCGCAGGTCGCTGGGTGCGCTACTCAGTCTAAATTCAATGCCGTATTAACGTTAATTGCCGCATATTTTCATCAATTACGGGACAGCGAGGAAGCAAACAAAGGAAATCGCCCTCAATTCGATAACAATGATTACTGCACTTACAGTGGTCAACCGAGGTTGTTTTAGCTCACTGTATGTTCCACTAACTCATTTCGTGTATACCACGTTAGAGGAACTCTTTGGTTAACTGTGGGACTGTAGCCCACATCGTGGGACTCTAGCCCCCATCGTGGGACTCGAGTCCACATCGTGGGCGGCTAGCTTGCATGATGGGGCACTAGCTTAAATCATGGGCGACTAGCCTCGATCACGAGCCACTAGCCCACATCATAAGTCATTAGGTTCTATCATAGACCACTAGGCTCTATCATAGGCCACTAGGCTCTATCATGGGCCACTATGGGTCACTGGAACCTATGCTGTTCACGGCGTGTCCCAGCGACCCATTGCTCATTCCATCAATGGCTTTCTTTCAGGAGAAGGGCTACTGGATTTAATGTTCATTTTTCCTGTTTTAGGCGATGAAAACTTTATTGAAGCTTAAATGCAGAAAAATCGTGCGATTACTGAAGCAAAGTAGCTATGCTTGTGCATTTCATAACTTGTTCTGCACCAAGTTTTCTACAAAATGCATTTTTCTCAGAGCTGAAATGAAACAATTACTCAACAATAAATTAATTCGCAATGAAATTTACTCGCTACAAATAATACACCATATACCCTAGCAAAAACAACGAAAAACTTCACATATTTTGAAACAGACCTTTCCAAAGATCGCATGCACTAAGTATAAAAGATATAAAAGATCGCAATCGCACTACTGTAGCAGTGCGACGAAGCCCTGCTCCAATATTGAAAATTTCAAAAAAGAATCAAGTGCTTCACTTGCTAATATTTTATTTATCGTTACGGTGAGGTAAACTACCAATTTTTCATTCGTGTATGGGACGGCGAATGAGGCAAATGAGTTACCAAAAGATAAGACAACGCAAATCATAGCGTATCTCACACAGTATTCGTAACTCATACTGTATTATACACTTATCTCACACTGTACCTTAGTATTCCGTGCAACACCTTAACAAAAAAGTTACACGTTTTCTTCTCGCCTCAAACTAGTGATAAATAATGTACTTGTAACTTCAAAAATATGATAGGATAGGATGATATGAATAGGATGTATTAGTATGCACATGAAAAAGCAGGGCATATCTATAAAAAAAATTCACAGCCGTACCAAAAGACACACTGGACGACCGTACCACAAAGGCACGAGGCCATAATCGGACCTAATTGAGTGCACACGGCTATAAAGTCTAGTTTTAAATGACACTGCAGCAGAACAAAGAGAACGCATTAATATCGATTTGATGAACGAACTGCTGGGAGTTAGAGGCTCAAGATAAAATGCAGCACACAAAGCAAATCAAAGCATCAATAGTCATCCCTGTGTAGCTTCATTGCTGCCACTCACGACAAGGCCGAAGCTCGTGATGGTCGCATCCATCGTGAGACGAAAGCAACCAAAACTGCACACCTCATAAATAAGATAAAATCAAATTTTCTCAACAGACGTCCCTGATAATCGATACTTAGTAACAAACACAATGTATTCGACCGCAGCCAAGTTCATATATATTATACGTATAGTCAGTCCCCAGTTAGTACCAACTGATTATACTTAACGTCAGTCATCTAATGTCAATTCTAACCGACTCCTGCTAATATTGACTACAGACGAACAGTATTAACTTATTACTGCTCATATTAATATCCACCAACCAATGTATTGAAAGCCAGAATAATAGTAGATAAATTATTGCCCGCAAACCGCTGAAATCTAAAATAATGAGCCCGGAATTATCACTGACAATAGGTACCAATCTGCTAGTGCAAACTGCTATATGTCAACAACTACGCCTATTATTCAAGTATCTTTACCAACTGCAGCATTTGCACCAGTGCCACTTTTAACTACCACAACACTACCAATTCCACTCAATACGTCAATAAAACAGGACATATACCAGTATCAATTCTACTATCAATTGATACTGGTATATTGCACCAGTATCAATTCCACCAGTATCAATTCCACAGATACTAATTCCACTATTACATCACTACTAGTTCTACTGATTTCCCTCACTGCAGCAGCACTAACTGCCACTACAAGCAAGAGAGGCCCAGCACTAATCTCCACTGCGCTTGCCAGCGCCACTAAGTCACTACCCGCGTAGATACAAGCCGTAAATTGGGCAGCTGACCCAGCCACAAATGGGTGTGATGATGCACCCTCTCACTCCCGCCAGCTCGAGACGAACAAAAAGAAGAAAAAGAGACAAGTAATTTGCAAGACGTAGACAGGCAGCGCTAATTCACGACCATCAAATGCTAGCGACGTGTGAAGCCGACCAGACATTACCCACTCACGCCACTCGCCCCGCCCTAGTAAAAACAACCCAATAACTGCAACACAAAAAAAGTCGTCGTGGCAAATGAGCCGAGCCGCACAAGCATCGGCAAATTATGCTTTTTTAGCAGCACTTGTTGACAGAAGTACAAGAGGCGAGTAAACACAGAAGCCGAGAGATCGTTTTCGCAAAGAGAGCACGCATGGTTTTATATTCAGACCTCCACGCAACAAGACACAAAATCTAGTTTATTTGAGCCAATACCACCCGCGTTATTTTAAAGAAGATTTATCCATCCTCAAAGGAGGTAACTTCAAATCATTCTGAATACTTCTTTCGACCACATTTAACTTTGAAGAATAAATAAATAAAACATCAAAAACAACTTTCAACTCGACGGCTGGGGGTCCAGAGAGTCGCATTCGACTGCCCGTGGTTTCATTCCACATCTCCCGACGACTCTCAATTGGAATGGCAATTTCTATTAATACGAGCCTCAGAAAAACCATTAATAACCAAATGAATGGAGGGAGAAAAGTTGCAATAGACAATTGCGTAGACAGCGGGGACCGAGAGCCACGAAAGAGGAACTCGATGGTAGGAGATTGGATGAAGTTTCTACCTGGGACAGGGGAGCTTCCACAGAGAACATACAACTGAGTCTCTTTCCAAACGACGAGCATTTTAAAACAGAAAACCTGCAAGTTTTGCAATCACTTTAAGAATTGCAAACGCAAAGAAAAACTAAGAGCTGAATCTTCTGGAATATTCTGAAGAGTTTGCGCAGCATAACAATGTATTTTATTTCTCGGTATTTTTTATCTTGAAGTTACCAAGCGTAAAATGCCGCAAAACACAGTTACACTACGCAAGACGAACAACGTTTCACACTGCATTAGCCAGAACATACAGCGTAGAATGCTTGCAAGCTTCAATCCTTGTTATTAGCAGTTTCCAAAGCATTTGTAACTACATAGATTTCGCTAATTTATCCTTGTAATGCAATCTACAAGCCATGACATCAATCTATCTCACATATTGTGGAATTCGTTGACCTAGGCAAAAAATTAACCATGAAATCGTATTATATTATGAAATCATTTGACAGGAATTACACCACTGCCAACGACAAACAACGGTTGCCAAAACTAATCAGTATTTGAGCAAGCACAATGAAAAAATCTGTAATTAGAAGAAGATCGGCTTTCAAATATCGCTTGAAGTGAACATTACTCAACAAAACGTCAGCTAGGGTTGAAGTTCTATATGGACTTACGACTGAGAACTGTAGTTGAATCGATTAAAAAGCAAATCTGACTACAATATATAAAATTTTCCACACGATCATAACCGCAAAACTAAACGGAAGCTTCAATCAAACATTTTTCATCGAAAATTGCACTTTTACGAACGATAATTTAGAGAGCTAAAATTAATCATAGAATATTAAGATAAAAAATGATCCAGAAACCATAAATCTTAACTGTCAAAAGAGTTAAATCATGTATAATTTTTAAAGTGAAGCCAGGAGTATACTCGCTTTGCTCTTTTATACTGTTGGGAGTTTAATAAAATAATAATGAAAATGAACAGGAAGGAAGCCACAGCAATAATTTTCCACAAACTGCTAAGAAATATACTAATATCCTAAGAATTCTTTAAATTTATAGGAAGACCCAATATAAATTCAGGGAGATAATTTCCCTTTACGAGACAATAACTTTCATTGAACGACGAAAAAAGAAAATTAAATGCCATTCGAAAGAAAACGAAGAAACGTAGAAAGTCCTAAGTTAAGATTCCAGCCGACCGAGCTCGACGCTTAGAATCTAATCGTGGCCATTTGCAATTGAGAAGACCACCGCAAAATTTCCTATTTCTCATGCCGCAACAATTGCCTCCTAAAGTGAAGAAATAAAAGGCGACAATTACCATGGCGGTGAGATAGGATGCGCGATTGTCACCCAAGCCGCATCATTAACTTTTGTCTCGAGAAGAATAACGCTAGCAAGGCGCCCGGCCCGCAGACCGCTACCAGACGCCCATTGCGGTGCCCTAATCACTGATTTCACGGTCCTTACTAAATTTGGACCAGCGCCGGGACGCACAGCTGACTCGGCCACGCAGTCCGTAGACGCATGAGGGAAGATCTTACGTTGATCAACTTAATGGATGGATCTCGGCTTGCTCCCGGCCGTCGGAAAAATCTGCCACTGATCTGCGTAATGGATGGTGGTAACTTCTAATATGAGAGTATTGGAGCGCAATTAAATTTGGACCTCCGCCAAGTTTCGAACTTTTACTCGAGAGTTGAACATTTACTCAATAAATTAGCAGACTTGCACAAAGGACAGGGACAAATCCAAACGTAACTCGCGTAGTAATTTCTAGACGCCAATATTTCTGAACACGCATGTATTCTAGGAAAATAAAACAAAGGCAAATTTTCACCAGCCCCTACAACAGTCACATACGTGGACTGGTGCTGTGACGTTAATCTCCGAACGAATCCAGAACTGTGAACAGAAATCCAACTCTTGTGATACCCTTTGCAATGATTCGCAGACCGGCAATAAAATTTTCATTTTAAGCAATTGGCAAAGAATTTTTTTCTGTGGGGAGATTCATTCAATTATGGCACTGCTCTCCATAGCAAAGCTGGTGAGAGCCAATAAAGGTCGATCGGGCCGCCATTGCTGCGCCCCAATCGAGTAATTAATGAAGAAAACGAGTCAAAATTTCAGTCGCAGGACTGCGCGCTGCCGGCTTTATTGGTGAAGCGAACACCAGCGACTCCAATAAAAGAGACCGACAGTGCAGTGCATCACTCACATGCCGATCCGTGAGCGCAAAGGTATCTTTTTTTCATGGTATGATGAAATAGACATGAAAAATTATCTGTTACAAAATACCAAAAGCGACCGTTCCTACATATACACGAGACGTTAGAACTACGTACTCGCACTACTAAATACTTAAACTTTAAATTGAGCTTCTCAGAAGTGTGCACTGCCCCAAAACATTACCGACTGAAGAGCAATAATTCTACGCATTAAACCATGAGCATTCACTAACAATTGCTTTCATGGAAGACATAATAAAATGGAGGCGCGTTCAAGAACATACAGCGAAGAACTAACTTTGGTAGCGCTTGCATCGCTGCCTCAGACGTAATTTTTTCTTAGAGAGTACCTAAGTTTAGCAAACAGCTTGTGATCATGAATAGCGATTCCAGGTGTCTCTGAAGTTTGCACTCAAGGCAGTGAGATTGCGAGTTCAATTTTACAATACAACTGTAATATACATACTTCATCTACAATTTCATTGAATAAAACACTCCTGTGAGCTTCACACTAACTACCTCAAAATGCATTCCATGTAAAAACACAGATCAAAATATTCATACCCCTATGCTTGTGGGATGACGCCTAAAAATGGCAAAATAATATCTGCCGTCCCCGCATGAGCAAATTAAGCAATAGAAGCTGAAACATTTCTGACTAAATGTGACTGCAAATCAGTCGAAGCAAGGTCGGCGACAACAGCACTGAAGTTTATCGAAATAAAGTTGTTCTTCCTTCTATACAACTGTCAGCACGAGGTGAGCTACTCCACTACACTGATCTTCAAAAGACTTTCCGTGACATAGAAGGGGCAGGTTACTTGTTCCAGCTCAGACTGCAAACAATGATTTGTGACCCAATCACGACATCCCTGCAGCCGCACTCTACTTTCTTAATCCAAAAGCCAATATTCAAATCCAATTTGCACCGAAAATAGTCCTCGCACGCGAGTCATCCGACGAGAAATGAAATTTGAGGCTTAGTCTACCTGGCCACTGCATGCGAGCCTTGAGGGACGACCGGTAGCTGGTGGCAACACTTCAACGTTGAAGTAGATAATTCTTGTCTGCATTGTTACGCGAATGAAACCTTTTTCAAGCCAAAAAAAGTTTTCATTTTCAGTGCAGCGGCGTTAAATTATGTAGACTGATGAAGGTCGGTAAAGAATTGATGACACAGGCCTCGCAACAGATGCAGGGTCGCTGCAATTTCAAAGAAGTAAACAAGTCTTGACAACTGGGAACAACAGGTACTACGTATTTTGTGCACTTGTTCACCTCATGTTCACACTGCTAGAAAAAACAAAGTCAAGACAAGAACTAATAACCGTCTGCGAGGTACAATCGTACCTCAAGAGCCGATTAGAAAGATTCAACGCGGAACGAAATAGAAAGTAGGCGAGTAATTTGCATGGAAAGATATCGCTTGAGCGGACCATATATGTCTGAAGAGCGGACTACAAAAACAACTGGTTGCCTTCATTTAAAATTCACGTTTATTTCTAATGAACTTTTAGAATTCCTCGAAGCGACTATAAATTTGTCGTTCAGTTTCACGAACAAAATGATCACTGAAATACCCATTTTCGGACAAATGCATTCGTAGCAGCAGGACGGTGCGACCGGCGCGTGCAATACAACGGACATTCCTAACGGGCGCAACCAACGACGTCAATATTGGGCAGGAACAACCTAGGCCGGCACAACCCAGAGACTCTGGGTCCGCCGCCCGGAACTTCCTGGAAAGCGTCTTGTTGCGCGTGTCTTCAGGCCATCAATCAGACAATACTGAAAACATTCAACATCGTAGTGCCTAAATTGGATATTACATGTGCGAGTCGTTGAAGATCTACGTACGCCAGTTTACGGGATCTACGTACGTCAGTTAATCGGAGGCAATATTCACACAACGTGTGGACATTGACAATTTTAACAGCCTCACAACGGAAAATTTCCTACACATAAACGCAAGTAACAGGAATACCTGCAGGCCTGGCGGTGCTAAATTTCAGCCCGCCCAAGCAAACACGCACGAGAAGTTCGCGAAACAAAAACGAACTTGGCATTCGAATCGAAACACAATCAAGAAAGGCGTCCCCTGCACGGCCCACTTAAATTTCAAGACTCAATATGGCAAAGCACGAACTAGAAATGCTTAGAACTCAGTCCACCTGCCTCAACAACACTGTCTCCATATCACTCGATAATGAACGAGGTAGAAGTACTCCAGAAATTTATTCCCACACTCAATTATTTTAGCACGCTACCCTGACAATGACCAGAAGTTCAAAAGTATCGGCATTTGGACACGTTTGGACACTTTCTTAGTACTTTCATTCGTAATTTCAGGCAGAAAATTGATTTTTTTAAACCTACTCTTGTTCCATTAAGGGTTCAAACAGGGATAAAAATGCCATATCCAGCACACAGAGAGTCAAAGAAATCAACGATTGTAAAAATATTCTGAAATAAAACTAAGAGCTTTCGGAGAGAACATATGTGGGACTAAACGTGATCTATCGTGGCATAGCAGTCCGCTGACACGTCAATTGGCGACAGCCGCAACCTTAAGATTAAATTTTTACACTTGTGAGTGGTCGTAGTAGTAGTAGTACGGGTATATATTGTAACACTTCAGTGCCTTGGTGTAGGTGTACGAAATCAAATTAAATTTAGCTTTATTCATAATGAAATAACCATAAACCCCTCTACACAAACAAAATTGTGTGCTTATGAGACGAAAAGGTTACCTAGTTGGGCTTAAAATCTGAGCTCGTAATCGACTCCCACAAACAAAGAAGGTAAAAAATTTACGCTTGCAGTACTACCACAATTACCTTCACCTACGCTCGCGATGGACTCCCAGGGCTAGAATTGTCGACTTCGATCAAGGTCCACGCCAACATGGAAGTCGGTAGAGAAACCTAGCCTTCGTGGCAACACTGGTTGGAAAGCAAGGAATGTCAGCACGTTCAGTTCAGTAATGAGAGTTGAAGTACGCCGCCCACTATGCATGATAAAGTAGCAGTTAATTGGCACCCTGACAAACACCCTAAGCACATCTTTCGCGGGTTTAAACAAGGGCTTCGGGTTTTTCCCACAAAGAACCATAGAATAAAATGGAATAGCACACAAATCAACTTATCAGGGCTAAATAAAAAGTGAAATGAAAAGCTTTGAAGCTGAAGGCAAAACGTGCACGATGAAATCTATAGACAAGATCGAATCAGTGACTCGATGATTCTCGAAGCCAGAGGTAAATTTAAATGATAAAAATCAGCAGATGAAGTAAGTCAAATCTTTGCGCAGAAGAAGCCAAGGAGGCCTGGACGCTTGTGGAGGTAGAAGAGGCAACGGAAGACTCCGGTTAGACCGATCACGCAAGGGGCAGACGTCTGCCCGCACGCAAGCCCCACAAAATATCAGTGGAGTTTCGACGAAACGGCCGCGGCAAATTAGTGAAAGTGCACAATTTGAAAAATAAAGAGATTCAAGAGGGAGAGTTGCCCGCATGCATGCGAGCGATTTTCATTCAATCCAAGAAGCACGACGATAAAAACTAAACACTTCATCAAGTCAAGGAACGGACTGAGACACGTTTCCATTACGCTGAGGTCGATTTTCTGCTTGTTTTCAGAATCCGGTTTTCAGTTTCTACTTGTATCGGACAAGACCCATCCGCAGAGCAAGAAAAATGAAATAAAATCACTCCTAAAACCTATTATTGGTAAATTATTTCTGTACTGACTTTAAATAAAGACAATGCACGCAACATTAAGAACAACATTAAGAACAACATTAACCATTATCAAAAAATTCCTACTACTAAGCTACGGTGTTTTTATCCTATATTGAAATGGAAATTCCGTAGTTCAAACCTGCTAACATGTTACTGAAAGACACTGAAAAAACTCGGATACCACTAGCGATATGCTTCATATAAGGCGAGTTATTGAATACGATACAATTGGTAAAGAGCCAAGTTGTGACAGTGTAATTGCAAATCCGGATACCCAAGTTAAAAATATGCGTTCCCTCTACAGCATAAACGAAAATAAGGAAAAGAAGATATCTTACCACACGGTCCACACGATAAGCAGTAGCTTTCTAGGAATTTACTTACAACTCACTCCAGCAGAACTTGTGCCCATTCTATTTACTTACTACTCAACAAAACGTGTGTTAATTTATCTACTCACCACTCACACCTACCGAACACGTGCCCATTTTATTTACTCACCACTCACTCCTACAGAACACGTTACAATTTTATTTACTTATTACTCGGTACAAGATAAAATAAGTGCATGCATTTATTTTCACTCACACTAAATAAAGATTAGCCCATTTTCACGAAAAACTTAGCAGTGCTCCCACTGGAAGTATTCTATACTGGTCAATATGTGGGTACGCTATTACTTTCTGAGCCCATGCACAGCTCATGAAAAAGTCCACGTGGATCAAGTTTCCGACATTTCCCATTCGAGTTTTCAAGTTCGAATTAAAATCAAGGCGTACACATGAAAAGTAAGCAAGCGCAGCAATCGATTTTCCACGAACTGCGTCTCACTTAGCTGCTGTTCTCAATTTAAATATTTTGATTCTGCTGTCAGAAGTCACATGTTCGGAAATCCTGCATCAAAAACTGAACTGTCAATATCAGGTCTGCTAACATGCTATTAATATTTACCAACAGGGTTGGTGACCTTGAAGTAATGACTTCCCTATCGTATTCCTTTCAAGTAAATAAATTTCTATGCATCATATTTGCTCTCACCGTACTTTATCTTTTCTAAAAGCGCACTTTTCTCAATTATCCATACGAGCTTAGAATTCCACATTTTCAGTTCGAAAAAAATGTAGGCAATTGAAGCTGACCATATTCATACACATTACTAGTACCTACTTCAGGTAACATCATCAGTAATACGTGCCCTTGAAAAGGACGAAAAATAAAAAATGTAGAAAGCAGTCCAGCCCGCTGAGTAGGGGAAAATTCTCAAACGGCATTTCCTTCGAAATTACCCAAGCGCACAATTAATTAAAATTCAAGCACGAATGTCAATTGAAGGGAACTTCATCATGAATTAACTTGGAGTGTCATAAAAATTCCGAGGTTACAAGCTAGTAAAAAAGTAACAATAAAAAACACCGCATATATCAGGGCATACGTAAAATAAATCTCAGAGTAAATAATCGTCTTTTTGGAAGCACATAACATCAGCGTTTAGGATGAATAAAACTGAACAAAATTCGGTCGCATTTCAAGCCAAGAAGGGCAGAAGCCGCTGCACCGAAGAAGACCTCCGCACAGGCGTGCTGGATGCCCATCGATCGAGCGGGCGTCCGCACACCTGTAATCTATACAATAGATTATTCGAGCAACAAGATGCATATCTCGGCGACCACCGACAGCTTTATTATTATATCAAGAGCTGGCCGTGCAACAAGAACACTTAAGCGAACCGTGCAAGGAAAAGACTCGGTCATGCGAGAGGGCAGCGCAGGGGCCGCATACAACACAGGAGTCGAGGTGGGCACTTTCTAACTCACTGTGGGCTCTCTTCATTCTCAAATTTTGCTTTAAGTTTGGCTGAAACGGTGGTAGTTTTCAGCCTTTCCACGGTGTAAAACTGAATAAATTTTAGGTTGATCTTGCGAGCATGCATGTTAAAGACATTCTAAAGTAACCACCAATAAAACTCTATTCGAACACTGATAATTTTTAATAAAAAAGTGATTATAATTACCGCACCGTACCGTTCAGTCAATGAAAGAACTTTATACAAGGAACGTAACAAGACGCAGTAAACAAACTTAAACTCTTTCAAGTGCACGATGGAAAAATCTCCAAAGCAATACTAGCTGACAGGAAAGTTTACGCCACCAAGCCTCCGGAACAGAGAAACCAAAATACAAACGATTTCGCTAAAACATATGTGCTACCTCAAACATGGTCTATATACTGACATGGTTTTTCATAAACGCGGTTGCTAAGTACGTGCGTGATAAAAATTAACTTTCTAGTAAGCTGCAAGAATTCTGTCTCAATGCAAACGGTTATGAAACAGCTTCAGAATCGTAATTTACTTCAGATTGAAGTGACAAAACAATGCATAGGTTTCATGAAACCACTTCTAGTACATTGATTCCCGTAGCCTATACTATATTTCAATGGCTGTTCATAAAACTTAGATTGCACACGGGTTATATTTTCGATCATTATGATTTTGACACAAGCGAGAAAAACCCCTGTCGTAATGGATCAATCAATCAAAATTATCGAAGCAGTCTCGCATTACGCATTTAATAAATCGACCAAGAGCATGTCTGAAAATACCTCTGTTATTTTTTTCTTCAGGAGCGAACAAAAGAAGCCCTACGGCCCTGAGCCTAATTGAGCTGCTGTAACTGCCGCTTCTGAATGGGAGAATGCACGGGTGAGACGGTAGCAGGGGCGCTCTGCCGCACCCATGGCGGGTAGACCGGCAAGCAGGCCGGTGAATATGCCGGCAAGCAGGCTGGTGAATATGCCGGCAAGCAGGCCGGTGGATATGCAGGCAAGCAAGCCGGGGGATATGCAAGCAAGTAGGCCGGTGGATATGCAGGCAAGCAGGCCGGTGGATATGCAGGCAAGCAGGCTGGATAGCAGACCAGTGCATGGTCAGAAAAACAACAGAAAAACATCAGAAAGGCACGCATAGAGCAGAAAAACAGACAAATAGGCATGTAGACCAAACAGACAGGTACATCGGCAGACAGATAACAATAGACAGGTAGGTAGACAAGACAGGTATAAGTAGGCAGGCAGACGATAGACAGGTGAGCAAGCAGATGCAGGCAGTGAGGCAGGTAGGCCCGCGGTAGGCACCTGAACACGCAGGCTGGCAGGAGGGAGCAGAAAGGGTGCAATGAAGCCGTTCCAGAGCCTGGCTTTGGGATCGCCACCCCAGCAAAAATAATACGTTCCTGTCATCAGATAAACTCGCTCTCAGCGTTATTATAGAGCCAAGAAAGGGATTAAATTATTATCAATCAATACAGGCATTTCATCGTCGGACAAAGAGAAAATCGAGAAGATGAAGCAGGAAAAGAATGCAATCTTTGAACGAGCAGCTTACAAAGCTAACGTAAATAATCGAAGTAAGAGAGCTTCCATTTCAAGCAAGACAAAGCGGTAGCGGGGAAGTCTGAGGACGGGAATAATGAGTGAAAGACAAGATGCTTCATAAAAAATACCTCAATTCAAACAACTCCACAGGATGTAAGGACATACGAGAATATTATATAACATTATTAATTTAAGACCTTACAGGTAGTCTGAAACCAACTACATAATATCTCATTAGACAATGTTAAAGAAACAGAATGAAAAACCTAATTTTCAAATTAAAAGAAACAATGATCCCCGTACGCCAAGCACATATAAAAAATAATCCGCTTCCATTGAGCCACGCACTGAGAGGGTCCGATTTTGAAGAGGCCGTCGACATTCTGTAGAATCAGGCGACAAAATCACCTCACACCTAACAATGATGTAAAAAGGATGCATTTTCAAGTGATACGATTAGTCCTATATAACAGTTCATTCACAGCAGTGATTGGTATTTTCTAGAGAAAAAAAAAATGATATTGTCAATACAAAAACTCACTGCGCTTCCAGAATATCTAAAACTAAGAGCGGATTCTTGTAGCCAGTGGAACAGATATCTGTTTGAACAGCCAAAGATAATTTTAACTTTCTACACGTGAAAACATAAATACATCTCGAAATTTATTCGAAACGCAACGAATTTGTTCAAGTATAACTTGGAGTATCTGAAAGTTTCAGATATATTAATTTTGCTGAGCAGTGAGTCGAGTCAGCCAGAGGCCAGACGCACGATATTCCCGTGTCTGGTAATCCAAGGAAGTACCAACAGTTTTCCAACAATATAAGCACCCCGGACATAACTTAGTAACTGCTACAGTACGGTTTAGGACTCCCTAAAGCACGAATAATAGCGACAATTCTGTACGGCATTGAGGCTACGAGTGTCCTAATGTGAACCTGTTCGATTTTAAACCACTCTTCTAACAACTGATTTCGTAGTGCGGCCACAGCACATGGACAATCTCCACAACGTCTATCTAGTCGTTTTAGATGGTCCAAAAAAATTTCAATTGGGATCTGAGCCTGTGTCACCCAAAAGGGCTCAGACTTCGCAGGCCAATCTAATTGTCAGATATTCTAAATTACCGTCACGGCCACTAATGAATTTTAGCCCCATGCTCCCGGTAGTTGTCATCCTGAAATATAGGCAAAGCAACATGCCTTTTTTAATTCAGATATTCTGTAAATGGCAAAACTTGGTCATCTAACAGCTCAATGCAGCCATGCTGGTTCAGCATAAAAAATAACTAAACTTCAGGACCCGCTCTTCTATGTAGTTGAAACAGCCCCACGACATGACAGACCTTCCTCTCCTCCTTTTCTATCGCTCCTAGCACACAAGCTTCATCAGGTCTTCGATGAACACAACGGCCGGCATCATTGCTTTAGGGACTGAATCATGATTCATCAGACCACATGACACTTCTCTACTTCTCCACAGTCCAATGTCGTGCGTTTTGGCCCGGGTTAAACACGGGGTCTTGTGGAGAAGAGTTAAAAACGCCTCGGAATGTCAAAAAAGGGCTATTGCATTCGGTCGTGCTAAGGAACTTCCAGTGAAGGAAGTAGTGGAATTCACCGGTGTTTCGCCGCTGCTATGCGGGGTCGCAAACAAAACAAAGATGGCAATTCAGTACCATGGTAACTCAACTCTTTATTTCTGTTACAAGGGACTCGTTTCACCGTGATATTTAATGAAAAATTGTCATTAATTATCGTATCGAAAGTGTTAGAAGTAAACCACCTCGGCAACGATCGCAAAAATCCTCTTGTCACTCGAAGATAACCTAGTCCCTCGGACTCGCTGAGAGACAGACTCGTATATCCTTGGAGCACACCTCTCTAGCGGAAGATAAGTATTAGGTGTACAATGTATATACAAATATCGCGTGAGTGACATGCCCTAATCGAATAGATTGATCGCTGCTCCAATTGCATTACTTAAGATTTTACTTTGCATTGTGGTAAATTGTGTAATAAATTCAGTTGTAATCAGCGCGATAACATCTATAACATGGGGCAATAGGTACGATAAGGTCAACACCAGGTACAATTGCCTCGATACGATTTTATAATTGCCGCAATTGGTGCGATAAGATTTACAGTTGCGATGCTTAGCGCGATAAGGTATACCATTGCTGCACTACGCGCGATAAGATCTCCAGGAGCTGTAACTCGAGATGTACAGTTACATAATAAGATTTATAATAAGATCCCTAGTTGCAGCCATGGGCGCGATAAGATCTCCAGCTGCTGTAATTCCAGCCCTCAGGCCCCACCACACCAGCGATAGGACCGCACAGGCGGCAGGCTCAGGTGCTCTGCATGTGACGCTGTGCGTGCTAGGTGCTGTTGGTGCTAGGCTCTGTCGGAGTGCTAGTGCTAGGTATTGTAGTGGTGCTAGTGCTAGGTATTGTAATGGTACTAGTGCTAGGTATTGTAGTGGTGCTAGTGCCATGTGCTGTGAGGTTGCTAATAATACTAGTTTTGAGGAGGGGAGAGGGGTAAAGTGCAAGGTATGGTGCTGGTGCCGTGATGACCGTAGTGCTAGTACGGCACGCTGACTGCAGCGCTAGTTCGGCACACTAACGAGGTGGAACAAGAACGATGTCACACACGCTGACGGCGGCTTCTGTACAGAAGACGGAACGACTCATGGGCTCATACGACACATCACAAAAGATACTATTTGAAGGGTCTTTAACGCAACAGTCTCCCACCACCAGTGCTAGTATTTCTAATCGTTAGTTGAGACATTTGAAAGGCTCTTAATCATCACTGATGTACTCTCCATGGGAAAGAAGCTAATATAACAGTTACAAATCAACCTGCAACTTGTACGTATGACTTTTTTGCCAAAATAAGCCCGAAATGAGGTGTATTTTCAAATTACATTTTGTTTAGTCCTGATAATACACTGAACTTCACTGTAATGAGTCAAAATTTCAAGTACTCACTGTTCTAATCAACATAAAGAAAAAACAAACAAATCATACGAGCGTTATTATCGACTACTTTGTGAACGAACTACTCACATACAACGCAAGAAAAATCACAAGAGATCGAAACAGGCGCTAGGATAAAAGCGAAAAGCGGTCCTTCGGGACAGAAATTCGCGAGTAAGACCAAGTGACACCGCCCTACCAGGGTGCAGAACGAAGGAAGCCTCTCAGGGATGCCGCTCGTGACAGCCTAAGACCGATGGCTCAATCGGCACCTCGAGCGAGGTGCTGCGCATAGCGTCCTATGACCGATGGCCACCATTCACAAAACGAATCTTATTTGTTCCTACAAAGGCCACGACATCCAATCGATGGTACGTGATGTGAAGGACGCCGCCCAGACGTACGTCCATGCCAAGATGTAAGAAGCTCGGAGCTTCTTCGAAAAGCGCGTCACTCCGGGGACTGCTGGCTGACAAATAATTTGCTAAATTTAAGGGGTTTTCGCACCATGACACCGATACAACCGAACAAAAATTGGTGACGCCCAAACGAGAGATAGAGAATGAAATGTGTAAGAGAAATGTCGTTCCAAAACGATCGTAGACACCGATCTGAACGAGCGTCGAAAGGTGCAAGCGAACATAAGAGAAAGTGCAGCAAAAATTACCATGACAATCCACAGTAAATGACAAACACAACCCCGTAAACAGAGAAGGAAAAAAACACTACAACACATCGCTAACCGTCTTAATCACAACTCCTGATTGATCACCACACGTTGTGTATATGATTTATTTACAAACTAGAACAAAAATAAACCAAAAAAGTACAAGGCATACGTGAGCGGACTTTGAACATATGATACATGACGACCCAAATCAGCACTCACAGCAAGCCACGTCATTGCCACGAAGCATTCAGAGACAAGCCGACACACATAAAAATCTGCGCATCTGCAAGACCTTCATCACTGCCAATACAAACAAAAACAATAATTGAGGTTGCATCTGCAAGACCGTCATCACTGCCAATACAAACAAAAACAAATGAGGTTGCATCTGCATTTCGTCAGCACTGCCAATGCAAACAAAAACAATAATTGAGGGTTCCAACAGTCCTGGCAGCAGGACTCATCAGCTACATGAATAGGGTAACAGTAGGCCAGCTCCAGATATGATATTAAAAAAAAGAACAGGAAGAACATGAAGACAACGCACAACCTCCTACCAAATGACACTTCACAGCAGCGCCTGATCTTCCGAGTCAGGATCCACGATCCTGGATTATTAGTCAGTCTAATGCTCCCTATCCACATGAAATGTGATCCAAAGAGAGCAAAGAGAAGAAGGAATCAATTAGTATGGACTAGAAAACATGGAATTTATGCACAGGTGTGTTCCCACACAGGATTCCCTACGCATAGAAACAGAAAGTTAAGAAAGTTGAGGAAGAAAAGACGAAGAAGAAATAGCGAAGAAGGTATGAAAATTGAAAAAAAGCAAAGTGGGCACAAAATACCGAAGCCCCCAAAGGCCTATCTACAGTATAGCTGAGGTAACCTAACAGTGCTTCCCTGGGGTCGCCAGTCCCCATAGCATAGGATAGACAAATCTGACCCACCTTACCCTAATGCCTATCGTAGGGCCCTGAGGGGCCGTGGTCCTGGAGCCCTTAAACAAAGTTCGAGCTTAAAATAGCTAAAAAGTCGATTCCAACAAACAGAAAAAATGTAACCTACAATGTAGATACGTTTTTTAAGATTTTAGTCCGCATTAATCGCTAATTTAAAAATAAATCTTAATTTCAATTGTTCGTGTATTATTTAAAAAATTAATTTTGAACAATTTCCTAACATTTAAGTTGACAGATCAAAAATTCCATTGAATAAATGTCAAAGCTAACTGGTGTGGAAAAGCTTCATTGCGCATTCGAATTTGAATGTAATACTAGGCACAGCTGCTCGAGGTAAAATTTCAGTAAACCAAAGTACCCATGATATTAAAATGGAGATTCCTTATGGTTAAATGGAAAAATAAACTCGAAAAAAAACATAATCCACTGACAAAAGTCGAAACATTTCACAAAAGAGCGATGCCCTGCATTTACTTGATTTTATCGTGAATTTAAATGTCCAATTCTATCAGTTGCGCTTCCACCTCCACTGTACGACAGGATGAAACTCGAGAGTCGCATTTGATGGCCTCATCAGGACAGTAATGGCTCAGTTACGACAGCGCAACATTGGAGTAACGACTAGGTTAGATGGGCGCTTACTTTCAATTTTCGGTGTCTCGGGAGTCAATGAGCAAATTAGCTTCAAGCACGAAAATTACAGTCCATAATGAGCCAGCGCTTAAAGACGTTGGAGCACAAAACTAAAGGCGTTAGTGCGGAAGTGCACGCATACGGTGTCTTAAAGTGGTCGTAACATACGATTTGGGCAAAGTAGATCAATTCTGAAACGAATAACGAAATGAAATACCTTACATGGCCGCCAAAATAGTTCTAAAAAAGGCAACAGTTTTAAAGTTCAAGTAATCCTCTACCCATTATACTCGACAAAAATCCTACTCAAGCAAACCTATGTACTACATACACCTACACAGGCAGCCCTGTACTCTGAATACCCAATTCATATCTTTCCTCAAGCAACCAAGCACCCTATATACCCTACAATGTCTTAGTTTGAGCTAATTATAAACTTAGGTCAAACGCCATGCAGATATTCAATCAATCCCAAGCCTGTACTAATGAAAGCGCCATGGGCAGGATTGACTATTTATAAGTATCGTACTTAAATATACATACATATATACACCTAAATATATGTAGACGTCAAAAAATTCACCATTGTACATACATCAAAGTACGTCAACGACGTGAACACATGTCAGTATCCCACAAAAATTATCTAAATACGTCAACATGTGTAAACACAGGTTAAAATCCTCTAAAAAATATAAGAACAAGTACCCAGTGCATATTAACGCGTCCTGCACACGAGCCATAATTTGCAAGCATCTGACACAGTAAACACTCTAACGACTTCAACAACAAAGGCGCTCGTTGCTTGTGAGGGCTTGAATAAGAACATGGTTTGGGCTGCACGAGCGCGGGTAAACCATCGAATAAAGCATGAAAGAAGGAGTGGAATCCAAGCACTGGACGTTCCTCTCTGTCTACCGTACTCAATACATGACATTTTTTTGGAAGTATTTGCTCATTTAATCCAGAGGAGCTCTAGTTGCCCTCAACGATCTGCTCTAAATATCATGCGTAAATATTTTGTTCACCTATTTAGTATTTACATATTTCACATGAAATCATTGAAGAGTAATTTACACCACATTTAAACCTACAGATCATTGGTTTGCACCATACACATCCAAAGCAGAATATTTGTTTTCACACACTGAACAACTTACAGCAATAAGCATTCCCAACTGCCCAAGTCAAGAGAAAGTTCAAAAAGATATGTATATTGATACAGCATACGTTCAGTACTATACAAACATTATTACGTATTACGTCAGTGTTCATGTATTAGAAATTAGGTTGACTGTATAATAAGTATCAATTTCAGAACTAGACAGTTACATCACGTATTAATACACACACACACATGTCGAATAGTTCACTGTGCTACCGTCGTACGGTAACAGCGAAAGAGAAGAGGCCGGAGAGCGTGCGCCGAAGACGCACGACGCGGCACGGTAAGCATTCAGTTAGGAAGCAAAAAGCAGCCCGTACTCCGGGAGCTCGAAAGTTTTCACGAGGTTCTAAAAAAAAGCAATTTTTATAAAAGCTGCTACTCACAAGATGGTGACCACACCTGCACGCGAACGACCGCTCAATTACCTGGAACGAAAAGAAATTATGAGATTAGCAGGCACGAACGACTAAAAAGCGACTGTTTATGTCGACGTCATTTTTAGACTAAAAAGTGTTACACAATTGACAAGATACGTCACACTCAAATTTCACGCGCCAGAATACTTTCACTTCGTCATGAGAGTACGTGAAGAGTCAAGAATGAAGAAGGCCGAGGTCTTGGCTTTGCTTTTCCTAAAGAACAACTCGGCTGAGCCTGCAATAAAGCTAATAAAACTTCCAGCTCTCCTCTCGCCCCGAAGTTACAAGATCAATAAAGGATTATCAATGAGTGAAACAACCGACAAGAAACCACAATTGGGATGAGCATTGACGAGTACAAGAAATTGTAAAGGGATTACAACAGCGACAGCACACGAAATATTCATGAGACACACTAAACGTAAGCGAGATTCAAACACTAGCACAGAAAACTGAGGCATCAAAAGAGGATTAATCAGTTTATAAAAAGCCACAAATCCTTTTTGATGCCCTAACCTAACTCCATCGCCTACCAAAAATTTATTTCATTAAAAATACATACTTCATCGTTTGTAGTAGGGTGATGTTCTAACTAAGGAGAATATTAGACGAGAAATCATCTTCAAAATTCGACACCGGAGTTAATGACTAGCGGAAGAAATGAACAGAAACGAACAAGCAAGCGGAAGGCCAAACATGAATTCTGGGGAGTGTCAAAAGACGAAGCTGTGAAAACGCGAGTGAATTTCCAGGTGACCACAGAGCGCAGGCAGAAGGCCGTGGCACAACTAAGTGGCAAGCAGCGTCATGATGCCATAAAACTGCTATTGCCACACGCAATTCTGGCGCTCAAGAACAGAATAAAAAGCAGCAGGCGCTCTCATAAGCCGCAGGTCCAGTAAAACACGCAGCTTAAAAACGCACCGATGAATCCAAAAACCGAAACGCTACAGCCGCAGTTTCTGTAAAGCACAGAGCTCGAAAAAATGAAGTAACGAGTCCGGTCCTGTAAAGTGTACAGCTTAGAAAAAAGTAATCTGGGCCAGCAATTGCTGCGCGCAATATGCAGTCTTTGAAAAACCACGTTCAATGCCAGTTGGCTTTTAAAAGGCTCGCTTCACGTAACGTTACGTACAATGAGAAATACACGGGAAAATGGCGTACCAGCGTTCCAGTGCGGAGAACAGTAAACACAAGCATTATTTCAACTAAGTTTTATATTCATGTGAGTGCAATGAAAGAGGCAGGATGATCGTACCCAGTTCATTCCAGGGCCTATGTCTGACGTAAATTTAGTACGACCGGCTCTATGCTATCAGCTGATGAAAAAGCGTTCGAATATATAACATGAACAACAATCAAGGATTGAATAAAAATACTGCACAATCACATGACAACGAAAAATAAAATACAAAAGGGGTTAGGGGCTACAAAAATACGGCTTAGAGGTGACCACGGGAAATTTTACCGATCAAAATAGGGTACAAAATCGATCGGGAATTGAGGTAAATTTCATTTTCTGAAATCACCAAATACTTCAGGTGGAATACAATATCGAACATCGGTACTGGTTTAAATTTACTATGGTAAGTAACGTCTCTTATTTTTTTCTTATAATGATTTGAAAGTCAGTACCGTTCGTAACACTGGTCAAAGTGAGCCCACGTACGACTGACTAAATAAATTCGAGCGTGCGAAAACCGCATACAAGTCTAATACAAATAAAAAGGGGCGACAGTGTAGTTACTAGTACATAACTGCAAAGAAAATACAATCTGCCGTATCTAAACAACGATAGAAAATTACCTAGCCAAAAATTGCGACAGACGGTTTCGAAAAAAGCAAAACATTCTGTTGCAGCCGTCAATGTACTGCAGATGACAAATCGATACATGTTCCAAGACGAACAGGCAGCGCAACAAAGCTCTAAATAACTACGTGAAAACGAAAAAATACAACTTTGCTCAACTCGCTATTAGTTCAAGAACTGCTGTGTATATGAGAGCCCCTCTACATGCTACACTGCAGCTCACGCATGCCTGAGAAACCTTCGTTTAGAGCGCAAAATCTCTACACACAAGCCCGTAAGAATGCACGCTCAAGAGCAGTGTTTTTGCTCTTGCCCCGCACACATCAGAGAGCACCAACAAAAAAAAGCCGAGAGCAATACGTTATGGTCACGGACCGTCTAATAACAAAGTGCAAAAGTCCATAATTAAGAGAAGTTGCGTAGTAAGCGTCTCTCTTCCCCCACCCGTAGCAGGACATAAATGCAAGCGAGCGGCACTTTTGAGAAACGAGACCAAAGCGAGAATCTGTATCTATTAACTCGTCAAGGTCACTAATCCAAACCAGCCGTTCATGTGAGGATTGCAAAGTAACTACGTGTCGTTTGAGATACCGAAACGTATCCCTCTCACGAACACACAGCGTCTATGAAGAATAGAGGCTCTATTCGATCAAAGATTTGCTAGCAATAGAAGCACCATCACAACAACGGCAAAATATCCACACAAAGGCGGCACAGTCCCGTAACTGATGGAACGACTTTGTACGCGACACGATCTCGCAGAATGTCGGCAAAATCCATAAACGAATCGCTATCACGCCCACAGCACTTCACAGTAAATTCCATCATAATTAGATTGCAAATGTACTCGTTAACTACGGACGCACGAGGACAAATAAAGACAGCATCGTCTATGATCGTTTTACTGTCATAGTCAAGTCCTAGGTACCGTGTACTTCAGACAACATATCAGAGCACAAAACATTGATACGCCTTAGGACCTAGAACGAATAAATGGCTGTTCATTCCGAGGCATCAAAAGAGCTCATGAGCAGTTCCATCGATCGAACAACGTGTACACTTAACACAGAACTACGAAAAGGCAGAGTCTGAGAACATTTTTGCAGCGCCTGGTAAGAATTACGCAAGCAAAAATAACTTGCACACCACGTACAGTGTGCCAAAAAAATGGACCTCAGAGTGCACTGCTGATTTTTTTTAACACAAACAACATTCACTTTTGATTTTCATATTTCATCCAACTTTTAATGCATCGTGCACTCTAAGTGGGCCGACCAAATGCAACAAGTACAAAAACGAAAGGAAAACAGGGGCAAACTTTACATCAGAAAAGTACCTTTTCAACATCAACGCAAAATTAACAACTTTTAAAATGACGATGATTATAAACTCAGGCTTCAGCATCAAGATACGACATGCGCGTTAGAAATTCCAAAGAAAATCAATAGGCACATATGACCAACGAGTCGCCATGCTCCCGATGCACGGCGCTGAACGCACCTCCGCTCCCGACGCTCCTCTGCAGCAGACGCGCCCTTATTCTGCTGCGAGGTTTTCATAAAAAATGTACTGTTCTCCTCAAAGTGAATAACTACCATAGAGTATTCTGACCCACAAATAACCAAGGAAAATTGTGCCTAAGACTCAGACTCGCATATACGACACATTCTAAAAGGCTCCATGAGTAGCACAAATAGTTAGAAAACGGTAGAAAAAATTAGCAACGGTGAAAACACGTACACTACGAAAACTGCCAGCGAGAGAAAAGTATAGGTCACATTCTCAAAAGTGGAGTTTTTAAAAGATGATGAATACTAGAGCGCGAGCACTATTGAGGTCGAATTTTCCAGACGAAAAGTTGTACGACTGCCTTCGAAACTTGGATCGCATCGATCAAAAGATGATGAAGCACGAAAATGGCCGAGGCACTTTTTTCTGATACGTGCATTAATTTTTAAGCGGTAAAATTTAAGCGGCAGCGAACCTGAAAATCCCCCCCATGGAAAGAGAGCAAAGAGAATTCTGAAAGATATGAACTTTGGAAAAAAACAGCACATGAATTTAAGGAGTGTCGAAACCTCAGGAAGTGAAAAATGAAATGCTTCTAAACTCAAAGGCCTGTGCAAAAAAATGGTCTTTTGATAAAAAAGAAAAACTAAAGAAAGGTAAGGTTAAAACCGTTATAAAGTTTTTCAATTAATTTTACCAAAGAATCGAAAAGCAACAGCAATATGGGCACCTTGGCAATATCATAACTGTGATCATTATAACTAAAATAACTGTATTATTGCTCATTGTTATTGAGAAATATTGAACCCGACAATTGTGACACAGCTGCTCAACAAGCCCGAAAATAGAGCACAAAGATAAAGCAGCGATGACACTCGTACAAGAAGTATCGTTTGCAAGAAGTATCGTTAGAGCGTCAGAGCCACAGACCGAGCGACTGTTCTCCTTCCAAGAGCAGAGTTGACAGAAAATCAGAGTCCTCGAGAACAGGAAAAAGAAAGAGTGAGGTCTTCCCAACGCAGAACGCGAGACACACACACACCACGGCAACTTTCTACAAGTTTTGATCCTGCTGCGAGCAGCAACGGGCACCAACGAGTATCGCTATCTCCTCTCCTCACCGTGTGCGAACCAACGCATTGGCCAACATGCGGACCAACATTGGGGGGCTGCAAAATAATAGGACACATTTCTTGATTTAATACAAGCGAAACAAAATTAGCAAATGAACAAAAGTACCTGCATTTTCAAAATATATGGACATAATTAGCCAGTTTGTTTTCTGATACATCAGTATAAAAAAATTTCTCCAGTCGATCCTTTCTTTCATTTTGTGTTCTTTTAACCAACGAATGCCATGTAAGATCATTTCCCCGCACCCTGGACATCTCCCAGATGAACTCGGTAACTCCGTCAAGCCCCCCAGCAGTGCTATGACTCCAATATGCGCTGAAAGAGAATTGTTTTCAGGGCAGCAATCGCCCACGGGAAGACGGCACCACCCGCAAAACGACGCACATCTCCTGAGAAACGTAATTTCAAACCATCGCCAAAATGTTCAGGTCATTGAGCGCTAATACTGCGAAAAATACGGCATTTCGGCTGCCCGCACAAAACAAGGAGTATGATTTTAATACAATAGGGTCAAAAGAGCCATAAATAAAAAAAAACAGCGGACCATACAGACGCCGATTCACGCAGATTTTTACTGAAGTAACTATGAGTGACACACACCAAAATGGCTGTAAACACTAAGCTCGTTAGATCTCGAATGATTTGACGGTAAAGGAGTCCTCAACCTAAGACTAACGTTACTACAGAACATACTTTTTACAAAATAGCTATCGAAATTGTCATACACAGTGGGAATTGTAGGTTACAGGGACACATGATTCAGAAAATTGTTCAAGAAATCAGTGAAGAAATCGACGACTATCCGACAGAGGCCCATCCGATAGTCAACGTACAATGAATGATAATTATCTAGAAAGGCGAATTCGCTTCGAGGCTTGACAATTTCTAGGAGAGTGTTAACAACGGATATCCGAAAATAATACTACTATGTCTTATATAGCAATATGTACGGCACTAATTGTAAAATAGCTTGACACTATTGAAAGAGCGAAGGATAAGTAACGTAGCTCGTCCAATAGGTCAAGTATAAAATAGTAATGACCAAGAGAACAAACGAGTAAAAAAGAGAGTAAAACTGATGAACAATGCGGCAAATACTACCTCAAAAGAAAACAGCTTCAATCATGAAACAATAAATACCTTATTTCAGAGCAGAAATTGTCATCTTCTCACTAGAAGTAGACTAGGTGTCATCAAAATTTCTCTCACTCCTCTACTGCTAATTACTTTTTATTTTCGAACACGCAGGCGATATGCAGGGCTAGCAAGCGGAAGAAAAAGACTAACCTTGTTCCATATTTTCCCTTAATTAAGGGAAACTATCTTCACAATTATGGAATGTGACTATTCAAGGCAAATAGTAGAACCTTAAAACTTGACTAAAGGTTAGCAACAAATTTTTGAAAACATTCTCACGACTATTTGACCAAATACGGATACGCTTGTAGTTTACATACAATTTCTAGCACGATCACATAAAACACTTGAGTGAATATCACATAATTTAATAAGTAACCTGACTAAAAAAAGGGTACGAATACGAATGGAGAAGCTTGGATGAATTGAAAATCCAAAGTGAAACAAACTCACTAGTAACACCACGCTCGTCACACAGCGACGATGGCACTAAATGCACCGAGTGTAAGATTGCAAGACAAAGAAATTCGTTCATATATTCATTGAAATATCGAGCATATTGCAGCCGGAAATAGTAAGTAACTTAAGACAGCAAACTCTGCCAGAAATCAATTTTATAATATTAAAATTTTCTATGGTTGACCTACTTAACGTTCAAATTACTCTCTCAGTGAAGGCACTGTTCAAACACGAGCAATCATTTGTTTCATCAAATTAAGTTCCAGCCAAGTTTTCACTGCTCAGCACCGTGCGTGGCAGTTGAACCTGGAGAAACTATTCATCAAGACTCGTACGCTCCGGTCTCGTATAACAATTCAAATAACCTATTAGGGTGAAGTATAAACTTTTGCTCAGTACTCTCCTAAATCGACCCAATATTCTAATCAGCTGAGCGCCAGCTGTCCCATAATAGGGTCAGGAATGATCATGCGACCATTGCTTAGTAAAATGCTAGAAAGTTTACGGTAACTTCTCAAAATGAACTGAATTGATGGTGACATCCGTACACTTAAGGAACGGTAGACCGGACTAAATTAAAATATATGAAGAGTTAAGCGAATTCACGCAACAACACGGGCGAACAGGCGGCCACCCAGGGGGTTCCTTTTGAGCCGTTGCTTCCATTCCTATGAGTTAACCCTTGATGACCCGCCTTTCGGATGCTGGTGCAACCAACATACAATATGAATTATTAACAGTACATCAACTGAAAACATTGAATATTGTGAAACTTTTTATAACTTGATATGGGACGTCACCCACCGACCTTAAATTAGAGTACCTAAAAGTACCAACATAGCAATGCAAGGAATAGGAAACGAACTTACAAAGAATGAAAAAATAAGCTTCAACATCTAGCAAGAGTTGCCATCAGGTAATCGAGTCTCAGAACTCATAAGTTGTAGACATGTGTGAGAAATTTACGAGGGATAATCATTGAGAAGGCATTTCGATAATCTAAGCTCACATCATTTCACCTCCAGCTCTGCAGACGTCAGTGTAAGCTTAATAATTAAGAAAGATTCTTATTGGGTTGAGTGGGCTCGTAAATCCAACATTGAACTAAACCCTACGTTCTCGGTGCAAGGCAACCAACTCAATCGCTTAGGACNATACACACAGTATCACTTAGTACTGAAAATTTATTTCCCAATTAAATAGAAATTTGTAACAATCATAAGCTAGAAAAAGCAGAGTCCATACGGCATAGCTACTAAAAACCAAAAAAATGCAACTTCGTACAACTGTGAACGACCCGACAGCGGAGCTCACAACGTTGAAAAACGTTCTGCGATGTAATGTATTGTAACTAGGAAGATTCAATTAATTTATACGACATCCAAACCGCCACCAACTAGCATTCCAAATGTACCATGATGGGAATCGCTTGTCTCATACGGCAA
Source organism: Orchestia grillus (assembly GCA_014899125.1). Classification (NCBI taxonomy): domain Eukaryota; kingdom Metazoa; phylum Arthropoda; class Malacostraca; order Amphipoda; family Talitridae; genus Orchestia; species Orchestia grillus. Next base: position 46,595 of record VOMN01067665.1, on the reverse strand, counting down.
ACACTCAAGATGACATCCTCACTTTTGGCTAAAGATCTCTAAGTAGAATAACTAAAACAACGCGAAGGGCGTCAAATGATTCACGTGAGGACTCAATTTTCTCAATTCGAGACAAGAATGAAGCTCATGTGAGAGCGTAATTAAACCGCACCCAACGCAAAGGTTGCTTCGTATAGTTTGAACGTTGAAAAGCTACAACCTTAAGACGCGTAAGAAATTGACATACATAAATACTAGCGATGCACAGACCCCGACTTGAGACGCCATGCAACGAGTCCACCAGCAGTGTCGCACGCACGCGCCACTCCCAGGCAACTCAAGTTTACGAGTAGCTTCACGAACCGCTCCCAGACGGCTCTGCTGAAGTCAATTAGTGGTGGTAGCTCCAACAGTGCACTCCCAGATGACAGTGCTCCAGACCAAGAGCTGCCACACCAACTACACCCAAGAAACACTGCTGCGAATTCAAGAGTTACTGCATCAACTACACCCAGGAAACATTGCTGGGAGTCCAAGAGCTGATGCATCAACTACACCCAGGAAACACTGCTGGGAGTCCAAGAGCTGATACACCAACTACTCCCAAGAAAAACTGCTGGGAGTCCAAGAGCTGATGCACCAACTCACCAACTACTCCCAAGAAACACTGCTGGGAGTCCAAGAGCTGCCAAACCAACGACTACCGGGTAAACAGCTATTAAACTATGAACTCCAACACCAACTACTCCCAGGAACACTGGGAGTCAAGTTGTTGTACCAACTGCTCTTGGGGATCTCCAAGAGAAAGCCAGAACCAAGAAGGAGTGGGAGGCACTAAAGGAAAGCAGAACAAAGCCTCGTAATGTGCGAGCAATTACGGGGCAGATCTAGTATCAACTGCAGTGATGACAGTCGCAAGAGTAAAGTGGATAAGTTAATCAAGCGGCAGTAAGTTCAACGGCCGCGTGCACATCGAATGAGACAATGCAAGACAGAAAACAAAGAAAAGTTATGACGAACGCCAACGTACCGCATCTGCGGAGCGTCCGACGCAAGCTAGCTTCCTTGCAGACAAGATAATAACACTACGACAAGAAGTGCGCAAAAAAATTACGAATCACCTGCAAAGAGCCACTGCTAAAAACAAGCCAAAATTGGAGTAGTGGGTATCCAATTTTTCTTTAGGAGACATGATAATTGCCGCAGGATTGGTCAGTTTTCTTGCGGCAGCGCCGCGGAGCTGCAGCGTGGCCAAGGAAGGAGGGGAAGATACGGTGAAACGTCATTAGCAAAACTTACAAGCAATTAACATGGAAATAATGAGTGAGCCAGCCAAAGCTAGAGAAACTCTCCATGGCCAGATGACGTTTCCTAGCCACACCTTATGAAGAGATGTCAATGGAAACAAACGCAAATTCACTTAAGCTAGGATATTGTTCACCTCCTGCTATCCGCATGAGAAAACCCTGATTAGCAGTGTCCCCCCCACATGGGAGTAGTGAGGGGGTCACCGGCCATTTGGGGGGACGCACTATCGAGAAGTCGAGCTCTAGCGCCGCTCAGTGCCTGTGTGGCAGCACGGCTGAAGTGGTCAGAGCGCGTGTGTGTGGTCCCCAACGGTACACATACGTAAGAAAAACCTCCTTTTAGTTTAGTTTCGTTTTCTTCACGTAAAGCTCCCTTAAGCAAACGTTGTTTGAAATGTACTGTAACGAAGAAAAGCTCTTAAGACGCGGGAGCTTTGCTTTTTATGGATATTCAACATGTTCGCTCCATCCCAGAAGTAGATTTGTTGCCAATCGAAAGTTTGTGCAAGTATAATCAAAACGCTCATTCAGAAAAACATTTCCATGTTCGAGTACAGTTTACACTGAAGATTAACCTAAACCACTCATAGACTATGTATGCTATCTTCAAGTGTATTTGAGTAAAATATGTGTATACGAAAAAATGAAGGTATACAAAAAATGAAATAGATTGATATGCAATCGTTGATAGTTCATTTTTCCGCATTTTCGTAACAAATGCCCCCAAAACAACCCTCCAGAGGTTTGATGCTAAAATGATGAATAACAAAAGAGCATTATTGAGTTATGAGAACCATGCTTCATTGCACGAGTCAAAAATAAATGAGTAAAACAGCCTAAACCTTTTCATAGTTACAGTTGTATATGCTATGAAAAAATCAGTACAAGTTTCTTTCTTCGACCTCTTGAGAATAAAAATTCTTTCTAGACCACACAGAAGCAATGAAGACCGAAAAATTATCTATTCATTACTCACAATGGACTTTTCCAAGTCTGTCAAATTTATACTGGAATAAATCATTTATCTTGGTAACGAGCAATATGATAGTCTTACTTATTAAAACGGTCAAATGAAAATAAAAGAATAAATAATTCCGAAATATAACATCGGAACCGCACGCCAAGTTTCCCGCAAACACGCGCCATGACCAACGACATGATGGGTCACAACCGCCTCACGCGTAGGATACCTCAATACATGTAGCTTTCATTAAGGACTTAACTTCCTCATTCAAATCCTGAAAGAAATCATAAAACGAAAACATAAAAACGACTCAGGCATTCATACTAACACAGAAAGGGAACGCATAGTAAACAATTCCCAAATGCATATTCACAGAAGCCACACACGAGTTCATAGAGCAAGTTAACCAGAGAGAAGACTCACTCCAGAAACTCAAACTCAGTAAGAAAAAAGAAGAAGTAGCTATCCTGCGTCAAGGCAGCCGGAGAACAACACAACGAGCCCGACACTTCAGCGTTCATCACCGCACAGATTAGAGGACCTCAAAGCTCTTCGCTTTTATAACAGTTCTGTACTTTCCAGCATTGAGCGCAACGTCGCTTCAGATACACAACCAGTCCGCTTATCGCCTATCGAATCATTTTACGAGCAAGGTGCGCTACCGCAAGAATAAAACTTCCCAATTATACTTGAAGAAATGTCACCCAATTCTTCGGCGAGAGATATAAAGCGTAGGGCAAGAGCTGCTTATCTGAAGCATGAAGCTCGTTACAAAGTTTATACCCCCTGCTTTCTTCACCAAGCGCCTCGCAGCAAAGAGAAGAAATGGCCAGCGCCGCCCAGGCTCGCCCATCCGGCCCTCACATGTCAGGAAAGTATACAGGACTGAGGTTGTGGTGTGGTCTACTTTTCGCTGTAAGTGGTTTAGACGCCCAAGGATACTGCAAGGCGAGAGACATTGCCAAACAGGAGATTCCACAAGTCAAAACATATTTTTTGCGGCTTCACCGTGTTGTCAGACGACGAATATGGAGTGCTAATGGATGTTCATTGCATTGAAAGCATTAAAACCTGAAAAAATTCAATCAATGGTTGTTGAAAACCATAAAGGAAAAAAATTTAATTTAAATATTTAAAAGAATAACTGGATTCGAAGTAAAAATGTGCTTTACATTAAAATCTTAGATCACAACTACATAAGCAAGAGACGACTACACGAAGTATGAAGTTTATATCGTAATTTTGCTTCTCCTTTAACGGTAATTGAAAATCAACCAAACTCAAATTCGAAGTTTGAGCTAAAATTTTGCAGCCATTGGCAAACTACAAACCCAACACGATTGCTTCAACGCAGAAGCGAAACAAAGACAACTATTGAACATGATACTGCTCATCAAAAATAAAATTGCTACGTCGACCCAATAATAATTTCTGCCAATAGGAATGATCGTCAGCTCAAGTATAAGTTAAGTTAATAATTTAGCATGCTATATTCAACCGAAAATAACTACTAAGGGATGCAAAATCTTCGCAGCACTCCATGAAACACTTCATTCCTATCTCCATTTAATCCGCCAGTAAAGTGAATGCTCTACGGCACACCCAATAGTTAAAATAATACACGAAGCATCCGTTCCAGCATAAGTACTTGAAGTCACTGCAAGCTGCAATTGAAATGAAAAACTTGAGCCCGGTGCTGACTGCATTTCTGTGGACTACTACTTAACTGAACACCCAGTCAGGTTTCGAATAGCAAGTACACAGTAGCACTAATTCTTAATACTACAGCAAGCGTTGGATATCCTGTACGAAACGTGTAATTCGGCAAAATGAGTATGAGTGCGAAAGCACCCTTAATTTCCAGCTTCCATCATTAGGCTGCCTTGCATCGCAGAGAGCCGGCAGACCTCCTTGTTTTGCTTTCCAGAGGTCCGCTGCCAGGCAACGTTCCAACCTGACCACGGAGCGTGAATTTCTCTAGCAGAGGAGGACATGGGAGACGTATCGGCGTGACGACCACACCAAGCAAATAAAAGCGCGAGATTAAAGTTCAGAGAGCACTCGCCAAACAGCCCCTGGCTCCGGCTAAACGGCAGGCTCGAATTGTTATGCCCGCCTATTAGGCAATTTGGAGCTGCGATGCCAAGGTTGCTCTCATGTTCTCCATAAACGGCCACTGTCATAAACACATGCATTGATCTGCACGCTGCACATAAGCCTGCACGCTGCACATCGACCTGCAACCAGCGCGCATGCCTGCACGCTGCACATCGAATAGTATTCCACGCGGAAATACTCAGAAAAATACGAACTTTGCTCACATTTTCGATATAGACGGATAACTTGCACCTTTAATCCCCCATTCTTTGTTGAAGCTACTAAAACCATATCATAATTGGCGTAAATTATCCTAGCTCATAAATAAGACAAATTTTCTTTAGCATATAGTGTAAGCAACATCAGCAACTGAAAACAATAGAAAAATTAGGCAGAAATAAAGAACGAACACCGAATTTACTTCCATTGGATGTTTGACGAACAGTAGTGAAGAACTTCTTTATCATCCCTCAAGGTACTCCTTGGCACGTAAATATCGTTCATGCGCTCAGTGTCAGTAAATGCCTTTTGGAAACATGTTAAGTTTGATTTTTAATATAATAATTATTAGGATGAAAATTCTAAGGGCGATCATCTGCCTCAAACGAACACGTCTCGACACGCACAACAAAACTCGGCCGCCTCGCTGCAACAAACCCCCAGCACAAAACATGGAATTGATGCCAGCTTTAGAATTTCAGTACTCAGGTTTGAAAATGACTCTTTCTGACTGAGATCTATTAGAAGGGAATAAAATAAGCTAGCACGAATTATGGCAAGCTCAATGTTTTTTTAGGTGTTATCACAATGTTATTTTGATGGACGGCATTGTTTCGAGAAAAACTCACGAGGTGTTGATTAGAGAAAAAACTCGCCAAATTTTAACGAGTAAGAGTTGATCTCGCGTACTGCTATTATATTATTTTTATCGTATTACTTACATTTTGGCCATCAGTTTTACTGAAGTGCTTCGATACGTTGAGATACATTTTTGTGATCTGAAATTGTACAATGATTAAAATAAATACAGAACAGAAAAGTTCATGAAGGAATAAATACTCCAACTCGATGCAGGACCAAAGAAGCATGAACAGGGATGATCATGAAAATAATGCTCAGTAATAATAAATACTCTTCCTACCGTTAGTGTAGTGATTTACTATATTATTACTATATTCCTACAACTGCATCATTATAGTTATTACTATTATCGTGTAGATCAGGACCCCACGGTCGGCAGGAGCGCTCCCACAGACGGGCATGCCCACGGGACCCAAAAAATGTCGGGAAAGGTAAACACGAACTGAAGCTATTGTGCTCGAGCGAACAAGAGTTCGCCCGGTTACCTCCATGAAAGGAAGAGGGAAAATGAAAACACAGAGCTTATCTAATTATCGAAAACTCGCAATGTGTCGCCAACATCAGTCCTGTTCTACTTGTTCCATGTGAGCTTCTGACACTGTGCAAGGTGGGGACGTTTGCAACACTAAAATGGACATACGATACCTCCAATGACAAAGTTTGTTTATGCTCTATACTCCTGTATTAAAACTAGAGTAGAATACTATTTAGTATTTACGAAGAGATGCTTGACCTCGCTTATCGAAACAAGGTCGACATCCTATCAACCAGTAGAAAACCTAGGATACAACAATTAGACGATCCTTGAACGTACGCACCGCGGAGATACATTTTCGAACTTCTCAAGATCACTGAATTGAACCTTGTCCCAGAAGGCCAAGTTCATAGGCGAAATGCAGGACACATAGTATGAAATGTGAACACGCGTAATACCTGCAACTATCTCACCGAATTTAAAAAGATGAAAATTAACGAGACCCTAGGCATCAATTTAAATTTTTTCTCACGGCCCGTCAGGATTCGGTGGGTAACACAAGTCTGCACCTACCACGACGAAAAGGGTAAGAAAAACAAAATTAAAGAAAAGACGAACAACTAAGAAGACGAACCAAGAAAAAAGCGCAGCAGTAGATTACGGCGGGTTTAAAGCTTTGAGAGTCAGCAATTAGAAAAGGAACGAGCGCTATAAAAGTCAAAGGAACAGAACCCTCCAACTTTCGACACCTCACAAGAATAAACGTTTGTTCGCCCGACTTCTTTTCCGGACTAAGCCGAACATTTAAACGGATAAAAAATTATACGACTAGCAAGAGCATAAAAGAGGGTTGACTTTCAACCCAAAGCAGTTAACGCGTTTTAAAACCACACAAAAACACACACATTCAGGGCTCATAGCACACGACGAGCGACAGGTAGAACAGCTGTCGGGTGGTCTCGCCTCAAAACCCGTCAGTCTCAGAGTCTCGACTACAACTGCATTGTTTCTTCTTCGCTCGCACGCACACGCACACACACGCACGCACACACATCAAATATTCTCTCCAATTCCAAATTCTTTGCATGATTACGTTATGCAGTTGGGGACGGGTACAAGATTCTAATGATGCCATCAAACTTGCAAAAAAAATTCACGCTTCGAATTTTCTTAGACGGCCCCCGTATGTACCATTATCTCAATGGTCACATCTATACAGCAGACAATTTTGTGCTCTATTCTGGCATCCTATCAGTTTAATCCTTTATATTGAGAAGAAAACAGTGAAATTCATCACCGCCCAACACAGCAGCAACCCTACTAATGCCAAGTGGCGAGTTACACCATTTGGCATGCCGTGGTATCAACGGTGCAGTCAAAAAAGCCATCATTTTACGTATTGTAAAATGATGCGAATTGGCGAGACCAGCGACAAAAGAGTGAAGATGAGTTCATGGACAAGCAGATCTGAGTACCTCGTACTCAAGCATAGGGCACTGTAGTTAGATTGTGGACTGAGCGATTTGAAGTGCGCAACGTATACCAAAAATACATAACTAATTTTGTAAAAATCCGAACGAGATCCCCTTAAGCTGCGATAGTGTACGTGTATTTCAGATAGGTTTAGCATACAAAACTGTGTACGTGAACTCCAAAAGCAGAAACAATATATCAGCAAAAATATCCTCATTCGCGGCCACCTCGTTCAAGGATCATAACGATAAGGTTCACGTAAGTAATAACATAGGACAGGTCAGTACTTAGATTTTGTTAAATAAATGAGTCATCAAAAAACGAGACAAACCAAGTTCGTCCGCCAACACACCGAAAAGTGCAAAGTAATAAGAAAGCCCCTTAAGGAAGAGGCAACACACAATGATGCTGGGTTGATGCCCGCTGCTGCTTTCTAAGCAACACGATATCCTCAGACCTCGACTCGTAAAAACTGATTTTTTCACTTGGGCGAGTTCTATGGGAAGAGATTCATTTTTGACCCTCACCATCGTCTTCATGTAATTGGAAGCAAGCCAATATTGAAGAAAGGAAGGAATTTATTGGTCGACGAACGTAGCTTCTCATCAAGAACTTCATCCTACGCAGTGAAGTAGACTCAAAATACGAGCGTAAAAAGTAGTCAGAGCGCCTGGAAATATCAACCTTCATTAGCTCACGGAACGCTGGTCATGGAACACCCTCGACTCATTCTAACCCATGCCCGCGAAAGACAGGCCAGCATGATTTTTCAACAGCTTATTTTTCCATTTAGGACGAGTGAACTCGTCAAATCTTACATCCAAAAACACTTTTAACGAGTACATATATTCGTCCTTCAGGCTATCGGGCATACGTCTGGTCTAGAGCTAACGAAAATCCTCGCGTGAAAATAATAAGCTTTTCTCGGGAAACATAGGGCTGGAATTGACGAAATGCATTTTCTGATATTGCGAGATTTTTTACTACCAAACATTTTTTCACGCTCGCCTCGTCATTAAGTGTTTGGGAAAGATTCGTAAGAATAAACAAGTGTCACGGAAAAGCATGGAGCACTAGCGCTATAATAAATGAGGTTGCCCTGTTCGCTACACCCCAAACGCTAAAATATTTTATACTTATCGAATCCTACTGACACTCTATGATCTCTTATGGAAGACGCTGTTAAAAACAAAAGGTTGTGCGTTGTCCCACGTTACATAAATTACAAAATAAGGAACAGACTAACACTCATACAAGGTAGAGCTCATAATATTAGGACCAAGAACATGCACAAAAAAAAATCTGTTCTTGATAAAGTATCACTGTAAAAACCAGATGCATTTTCTAAATATAAACGCATGTCTAACACTTCAAGCATACATGTAATTATACTAAAATACATTTAGATAAACGCATACTTCTGACAGGACGACCATGAAAAATCGCTCGCACTTCCAAGATACACTTCATAATAAAACATGGATCGCTGAACACAAAAGACGAACTCGACTCTGGATGTATAGCGAGAATGAAGCACGGGCTTAGCAGTGGAAATATAGTCATTAGTAGTAATGCACCCTACCACGGGAGCAGGTAGCGAGCGTCAATAATGACTTCATCTGAGGAAGAAAATTTCTCAGCTTAATAAGCCCACCTCTAGAGAAATTCTTAGTAATACATAATAACAACTCGCAAATAAGTACCGAAAATGGAAAACAGCTTAACCTAGAATAATTTACGATATTAAAAAATCAAAATTTTTCATGAAAAAAGAAGTTAAAAATAAAACGCTAAGCTCCTGATTCTGAAAGACGTGAAAATTCTAAAGACATGCACATGTCAAAAAAGGAATACTAACAAGCATCGTGCCTCAGACGCAGGCCGGTCGGCGCAACCAGCGCAGTATTGGCCTCCTCTGCGTCGAGATCCGCAAATGACTTGCTGCAGCAGACCTATTAAAGCGCGACCGCACATGCACTCCACTCCTCGAGAGGCCCTTGAAGTCAACTCAAGCTACTTTTTGCCATCAGAGACTTTTTCTCTCCGATCACTTGAGCTCTCTTGGGTGCAAGTGCATTTTTAAAAGCGAACATCAAAGGCACGGGGGTTGAGGGGCACGGCATCTTACCCCCTGCAACATAAGGTCCTCTCGTCCTTATGAACATGAGCTGAGGGCACAGGAGCGAGGCTCGAGCATCCCACAGTTCGACAAGCCTGCCGATAAGAAAATGTGAGCGGTCGAGAGTATCCCTCAACGCCAGCCGGGTGGTGAGTTTATTAGCTTTCAGGTACGCTTAATTTCCCAAAACAGTTCACTAAATTATTCGATCATGATCCGCTCATCCACTAGAGGCAACTCTCGCAGACTCATTTTCTACAAAGTAGTGTGGCACAGCCACTCTTTGATGAACAATTGTTTTGACACAACCATTCGTTTACAAACGGTTGAGACAAAAACTACCCACACGAAATGCGAATGGAAGGATCGAAAAAAACGGACATGGAACAACAACTCAGTTTTCATCATTCAAATGTGCCAGGTCACAAACATCACAAGAAAATGCATTTCTAAGAACTTAGAACTTCGCAAATACTGTGTAATAAGTAAGCCATAAGACACTATTTTCAACAAGAACGATCAGGATACGCTCATCTGCGAATACTGGAGAGGAAAGGCACGACAAAACTTAGAATGTGCGTCAAGTATAAATAATTAATTTCTGGTTGGTATCAATAACAAGGTAAATTTTTCATCTGAAAACATCAGCACTAGATCTCAATCGTTCCACAATATTTTCATTTGCTATTGTGTATAGGTCCAGAAAAAAATACTCGCCTTATAGCAATATAATTCATACGATTTCTATTCCGGATTGAGCGAGACATTGGAACTGAGGAATACATCTTTCCAGACACCATTTTATGGTAAATGTACAGGACCTCAATTCTACTGCTCGTCCCTCGCACTTCACATCCCGTCCTCATCACGAGTCACGGTTTCTTCAATTAAAAAGTGTGCATGATTCGTCTGAAATTTTCATTGGAGAATCCAAGGCGGTAATATGATTCCAACGCACAATTTTGGAAACGGAAAGAAAAATTCGATTTTTCTTCACTCATCTTAACGCATGTATACGTTTTAATTGCGCGAAGAAATTTGCCTCACCTTAAAGCAAATGAAGTTGTAGTTTTTGTTACATTTTTGTTGGACAAGAATTTCTTCAGCCAATTGAACACGGTCAAACGATTCAACCAGCTGAGATATCTCTTACAAGTATCACATTTCAAAAATTATTATAGAGAATGAAAGGAGTATTTCGTTAATAATGAATATAAAAAGTTTACTCGTTTGTTTCAAGTTCTCAAATTTTCTTGCGAGAGAACAAAATTCTAAATTCCTATTCTAGATAACGCGGTTTCCAATCTCGGACCAGCACGGGATGGCGAAGGGGCGGTGTAAAAGTGCTCCTCAAGTAAACAGATCAAGAGAAAAGAACAAGTGGCAGTCTGTCAAGTCAGGCCAAGGAGAAGCAGGAGCAGCAACAGCAGTTTCAGCACTACTACTAGCAAAATCAACAATAACAGCAGAAATAACAGCAGTTGCAGTACTAGGAGAAGCAACAATAGAACTAATAGCAGTCATAAGCAACACTAGAAACATAAGCAACAATAGGAGCAATAGCAGGCATAAGCAACAATAGGAGCAATAGCAGGCATAAGCAGCAATAGGAGCAATGGCAGGCAGGAGCACTAGCACCAGCAGCAGCACTAAGACAATGGACAACTGCAAGCAACAAAACTCTGAAGGAGCACTCGAGGCCCGGCAAAGAGTGCACTCCACACCAAAAAGAAATGCAACTGGAGAGCCGAGTGGCCCCCGTCTACAGGATCCCGACGACCTGGATCAGAAGAAGAGGGCCAACTTATGGGTCTTCCCAATACGACATGACCAACGCTAAATAAAAAGATAAACAAAAAGACGATAGAAGTCATAATCAAGGAAAATTTAGAAGAAAAGCACATCAATAAGTAAAGAATTACGAATGAATTACAAACAAAAATGGTAGAGCTACCGAATATTGACACGCAATCTCATGAGTAAGACCAGCTTTCGTGTTCGGTCGAACTTACTCTCAAACATAAATGAAATTTTACAAGGTGCAGCGTTGATGGCTGGGAAAAATATATCCGTAGAATCCAAACGTGTCTTGCAATACAAAAGAAGCATTTCATTTCTCATTAACCGATAGGAAACAACATAAAAATGAATGCCAATGTAAAATGTATACGCATGCAGGGCGAATTCACAGTATCCATGAAGTTAACACTGACAATAGTCAAAGCTCCATGCGTATGATCCCATCATTTATAAGAACTTTACGGAACATTTTTTGAACGTACTTTTTTAGATTAAACCCCCGTAGTACATAACCACGAAACTACACGATCATGATTTAAAAAACACTACTATGTATTAAGCTTGACGCACCTGGTTTCAAGAATTTGAGGTATTAACTCCCAACATGACCACACCACCCACATTCAGCTACAAGAAAACCTCATACTGCTCCCGTCATGAACTGCATGAACCATGGAATAAAAATATTAATCAATCGAATACGGCCATTGACAGAAGCAAAACGTGGAAATAAAAATCAATTTTTCGAACGGGTACAAGACGATAAAAACTCGATCAAGGAGAGCTGAATAATCAGACTGAGTTATTCAAGACGCGCTGTTCATCTCAATTCAAGTGGACGCAATCGTCTCGAAAGAGGGCAAAATATGCAATGCTTTATCCAAACTAAACATGATCCGCTCGAAAAAATGAGGACAGCCGACAAAGAACACGCCAAGGCCGTCAAAAGGAAAGTGCCTCCACAATAATAATCAAAAGAAGCGCCGAAGGACCGAGCCCCATTGAAAATGTGCAAGTGCAATCTGAGAGGGGTGAGCTCGATGCAATCGCAGAGCTAGACAATAAGGCGGCAGCCGTCCCTCATCAAAGACAAGCACCGGGCTAATTGCCACGAGAATGCTAATCAACTGCAAGGCAAGAAACGGGACCGGAGATGCATGAAGTCCAAAGCTGACTTGAATCACGGCCAGGTCGCGCCCGGACACAGCCGGCTCTGCACCAATGTATGTAACGTAATTCGCTTTAATTGCATTCGATTCATAGTCGCAAGCGAATAAGAAAAATCTTCTAGGAAATCTTAATTTGCATTAGGCGTGAACGATATTTTTCTTTTTCACAAGCCAATTATCCGAAACTTTTCACATGTGGAAGAAAATAATACTGTTTTAATTAAACCCTTCAGTAATAGAAATACGAAACAATAAATGCAATATATCCAGAGAACATAACAGATGCTCGAAAGTAAATAGACTTTTGCATCAGAAACGAACAAGTATTTTAACAGAATCAGCCAAAATTTGTACAAGTTACAATAGAGAAACGACCTACACCGGTGCGGCAATTAATATACTAGTGCAAGGCAAGCATAGCCAAGCATGAAAGCCATTTTCGCAGAAGAGAAGACTGAAAAATAAAAAATAGGGGACGACAAACATGGAAACTATTCCTACATTAGAAGCTTGTTATAAACACTGATTCTGCAGCGTACAGCGACGAAAATCACCTTCGAAGAGCGCTGAATCCTCAACACACACACTAGACAATCCCTTTCAGTTCACCTCTGCAGAATCACTTCTGAAGATTTCAACTCGAAAGCAATACTGATATGCTAATAATAGCTTCAACACCAACTGCTTCATTGTCAAGATACAAAAAGAAAATAAATTACCAGATGCTGTTAGTAACTGTAATGACCTGTTCTTAAAAATACTGGTTTCATGGCATTGCACTTGAAATTTAAATTTAAGAACATCGAGACAAAAAATTAGTCGCCAGTAGTTTTTCGAGATCTTGTGAATTGTTTTTCGAACTCCTTTCGAGGATGACAACTGCTAGTAGCATCGGGCTAGAACTGTCATTGATTGGAATGGATCACTCAGGATCTGGTCAGTTATGTCCCCAGACATGAACCAAATAGCAAATTTGTGGGACCATCTAAAACGATACGTGAGGCGTCGAGAAGATTATCCACGTACAGTGGCCGCACTACAAGACCAGTTAATGCAAGAGTTATTTAAAATTAACCACGTGTACATAAGGACACTAGAAGACTCAACGCTGCGTAGAATTGCCGCCTTTACTCGTGCCCGTGGAGGTCCTACACCATATCAGTAGCAGGTGACTAATTATTAGTTCGGGGAGCTTATCATTCCCGAAACATAGAAACAAAGCAAGGGGAACACAACTTAGCATATATCGAATTCATTAACAAGTCTAAAATGCATCTTCAAAATAAATGTTCATTACAATACTCATTAACACTACAATGAATCTGATTTGATTCCAGATGAAGCTTTATATTTTTAATCGATATCTTCTTTGTTTGAGACCAAATTTCACACACCTCTACTTTGAGATCCTTTGTCAACCATCAAAAAAGATACCGAAAGTTTTTCGCATTCGTAGACGATTTTTTCTTTATAGAAAGCAACATTGCTGTCATTACTCGCAAAAGCATCTGTCAAGTGTTCGGTGATGGTTGTTCTGGCTGAATCAATCTTCGGAGACGATTTGAGCAATTAATAACTAGCAACTTTAGCTTAGGAGATGACCATCGCAAACGGGGGACCCCCAAAATTTGAATAAGAAGAATGTAAATGCCAAAATCGAACACAACCCAAATATTACAGCTAAACTTGCAGAAGACTTATTAGTTTAAAAACACAGTTCACGAACACTTCATCCTTTTTTGCTATGAAAAGCGCTCACTACTTTTCGAGCACAAAAATTATCAATAGTAAAATACTTTAACCACAAGCCGTCCATAATCGTAGGGAGAACAGTTTCGATATAGTTTTGTAACTATAACTTCACGTTATTTTCTACGAATTGTTCAATAACAGCTACTGTTCAAGCTCTACATTACAGATTTTTTTTCCTGTTCAAACGTCGCGCAAAATTTTGAAACAGTATCGTCTGAATGCCTACAACCAAGGGCTAAACAAACAAATTCTACACTAAGAGCTCAATTCTATTAGCTACAAGATTCAATTCCTAGCGCCATGTCTAAAAATCCGTCACAATAGCTCTTCAAATATAACGAGCAGTTCAGCGAGAAAATTCTTTTTTTCCTTTCGGTCGAATAAAAGCTCATTAGTAAAACAAACTCAGCACTCAAGTTAAGTTCTATTTCATAAATAATTAAGTAAATTATACCCTCTGATAACTCATATTCCTTAAATTTACAAATCACCTAGAACTTAATATAACTTTTCAGCTATATAGTTCTCTATATCAGAAGAAAGTAGCTTAAGTTATTGAAATAACAAAGTTATAAATCAGTCACTCAGCCAGAGCTCTGTGTGTACAGGTTCCAGCACTATCCTCGTCCTCTATTGGTCGCATTAACAGCGATGTACAGGTTCCTCACCCTTGCATAGAATCGTCTCGGAACCAACCCTCTCACGACTACATAAAACACGCGACCAAATCCGAGAAAATCTAAACTTAAATCTTCAACCGCTGAACAGGAGCCAAGTCTTCCAGGGCTCATAGAGGAAGGAGGACGCTCCCAAGGGATGAACTCCAGAAAAAGAGCAGGTAACGTGCCAGTGGGCGGTGCTACGCTTCGACACGGCAGCCGGCGACATCTGGTGAGCGGTCGAGGAGACCCGAGCCTTCAACACTTTCCCGATGACGAGTCTTCCCTTCTTTTCGAGCTCAAGAACAGAAATAAATCACAGCAGCTTATGAAGAAAAATGGAGAGGTTACAAGAAAGGAGAGATATAAAGACAAGGCCCTATAAATTAAGAAGAGCTTTGCTGCGGTGATAAAACAATAAAAAAAAGACTTGAACCAAATGAGCCTACATTTTTATGCTTGTACATCAACACAAATGTTACAAACATACCGTCAAAAATCGCTAATCAAAAAACTCAGCCTAAAGGAATGATCAAATGATCAAGTACTACAAAGCATAACACTTTTTACACATTAACAAAATATACGTACACTTCAGTAACTCATACGGGAGAATTCAAGAAAAAAAATATAACTGCAATACACTACTATCAACATATTTACATAGAAGTTCCCACACCTAAGTGAAGTTTACGAACTTCTGTGATTCACTACCCCAATTCAATCTACATATAACACTACTGATCGCCCTCCGTCCAGCTTCAGAATTCGAGCTAGTAGTCCCTTATATCAACGTTTCCCCGGGAAAATTTATTTCTGTACAAAATGCCGTGATAATCTATTTAAATTCTGTAAATTTCCTGACACGTTGGTCGACAGGCGCTGGTCACACGGGAGGCAGGAGCGGACGTCCAGACACCGAGGACACGTCAAGCCAAACGTCTAGCGAGCGGTAAAGTGTGTGCACGCGCAGTTTGGAAGGTGTCGTGCACCACCACCATGTTTTAAGCGTAAACATCCAACAGTACGAGATACCAGTACAAGTATGTCACAAGATTGTGGTGCAAAATAGCGTGTGATTGAAAATCAATGTAATAAATAACTTTATGTTTTTTGAAACCTCGATTCCCCGGTATAAGCAATTATGCGAGCATACACCTTCCCTCAACTGACGAGACCCGCTGGTGGATAACGTAATATTGAAGCGAAGGAAAGAAAATGCGTAGAAACAGCACATATTACTCACATGTTGGCATACTGACTTGACACTGAATCGATTTCTCACCAAGCCTTCCGAAAATACTGGAAAAATAGAAGAATAACGAAATTTTCAACATCGCAAGAGGTGACATCACAGGACAAGTGAAGAGCGTCGCTACTCCAATCCTAAATTGCTAACAAATAATCAAGAAGCACGAGAAGTACATTACTAATAATATAATTCTAGACATACTTCAAGAGTTCATTTCTACCACCAATTTCCAAATCTTCATCTCGGTGAAGCTCATATTCCCAGTAGACAGAGACAAGTCGAATGCAATCTTGCAGATTTATCCAAATTTCGTTTCCAGAGTCCACCAAAATGATCCCGACCCCGACTCCGTAACTTAGTATAATCCAAACCCACCTTTGTGTTTTCCGCTAAGCGTTCTATTGCAGAGCCCGAAACCAAGCCTCTTCTCACGCTGAGAGTTTGCTTAAGTTGGTTTATGGCGATTTTATCAGCGCCAGGCCGTCCCAGCCCAGAAAGAGAATCCTGACACACTATTGAATTCGCAATTAATCAAAAGCTGCCGCGAATCAAGCAAGCATAACAGAACCAGTTGAGCGGCGGGCCAGCACGCAGAGTCGGCGCATGGCTTTCTTCTGGGCACATTTAGCAGCTAACAGGTCCGTTAGAGAGACGCGGTTCGCTTATTGGACGAGCACAATTTCAAAAGCGAGCCCTGAGTAATGCACAAGCAGCTAGGGAGCATATCTTCACATTGAATCAGCTAACAAGCTCATGAGGTCAGAGATAGCAAGCGAACGAACCTCTAATCCGTCCATTCGCCGAACAAACGGATCCAAACTCTGCCGATTGTATGCACAAAGCAATGTTGGTGTAGCATTTGTCGATGCCCTGGCCCGACTTTCAATTTTCTCTTCGCGGGTAAGCTTCTCTTTCGCATAGATGAGCCCACACAAACAAATACCATCAGAGCGAAATTTGACACAAACTGTTAATAAAAGGATATGCTAACTGAGCTCAAGAGAGCACACAAAATCGAATACCAAAATCGACAGAACACACTGAATATGTAAATTGAACGAACTTGTGAATACTTACTAGCGAGAAGCAAGGAACTCCCGCTCAGTTATCATACGTTGTAGGAGACTGAAATTGAATACTGTTTTACGAATCCACGAGCTGTGATGCCTTGAAACTGAGTCAAAACTGGTCATTTTAATTAAGACCGGCCGCTGTTGCTACTCAAGTCTTTGCTTGACTGGCAGATCATACAGTCATTTTGAAATGCTTAGTATTTTTTTTGTAGTACGTAACCGTAAGTGACTACTGGCAAAGTTAAGAACTTAAAACCGAAATAAAACCCTTTAAACCAATGACGTTGATTCCTGGTTAATTCATCAAGAAAAAGGTATACTTCGAAGCCAGCAGCAACACCAGAACAGTAGAACAGTAAAGACACATGGCCTAGCACACAACAATTTGATAATAGCAGCAAGAACTAACGTCGGTTGGTAACGTCAGATAGGAATTTCACGTTTTGATTTAACACTATCTCATAAAAAATAGTGGTAATAAACGCAAACTCATTGGACCATTGAAGCGTCTGACGATTGCAATGCGAAAAACTCGGAATCGTTTATCCTAGTTTAATGACGGAATTTAATAAATCATCCGAGTATACTGACGTCAATACAGAGTACGTAATTCACCACACAATGTCATTGAAAGCCTGCCTGCTAGTTAGATCCTAACAACAGTGAGGAACGATCTGCTCACAGAAAATTAGCTCTCATACACAAAAATTACCTATTTAAGCTTCACGAAAATTAACAAAAATTTCAAAAACGAAACACTCGTACTTCAAAAAATAACCAACATTCATGAAGAATACTTAAGGTTTTGACGCATGCGAATCATTCACATTTGAATGGCTTCAGGTTTCACTACACCAAACATTCACACAATATGTTACATATGGGACTCAGTCCAATGGGATCCTTTTGGGGCGTAATTCTTTCTTCAACTTTGCAAGTTTGGATGATCTTCAATGCTCACATGAAGAGTAATATACAAGACGGAATCAGTATTCAAGACACTTTTATTCAACTTTGGTGGCTAATTTAAGAAAGAGTAAAAAATTACGCAGGAAACACCAAAAATTAAGCCAAATCCTTGACTGTTCAGAGAAACCGACTAACAGAAAAAATAAGCCGGTCTGGGCCCGTGCGGGTAGAAAGACTATCCCCTGCAGCAGTAACAAAAAAAACGAGAAGACGGCCGCCTTTCCATACATAAAGTAAGGAGAAGGACCCCAGCAAGTTATTAGCTGAAACACAAATAACTACACAGCCATCAGGACCATCACCGAGCACAAAGGACTTGGCGCAACATAAACTTGTGTTCGGTGATGCCTCAGATAAATGAAGGTGGAAGATAAACTTACAGTGGAGCGCTGTGGCAGCTCGCGCATTGAAACGAGAGCTTCGACTAATTGACTGATAGCGCAGAGAGGAACGGGAGGGGAGAGCAGCGGGTCCGCCAACAATTGCCTTATTTGAGCTTTCTAATTTGTAAAACTATACAATTAGTGCAGAGAAACGTTTGAACAAACTAAATACACATCCACATTAGGAAACTTAATGAAAGAGTTATCGACCAAAAACAGAAAAAAGGGCATAAAAAAGGGCATCAAAATGAAGGCTTGCCGGTTGAGAAACATCCAAGACTCGAAGATGATTAACGTGACCTGAGCCTGTAACAATAGAGTTAACAAACACGACGATGTAATTTGTTTGAAAATTGAAGCAATATATTTCTACAATACAATGTTTTTTCAAGTTCCTATAGGATACTTTGAATATTTGTATCGTCAGGGCTTCATAGAAAACTTTTCTATGAATTCCTAACTACTTTTTACTACACTAAAGTTTGTTCATTTCTTAGGGAGTGAGAATTTGGCGTTGCATTCAACTACTCGAGATCACAGAGCGCTTTTGAAATGGATCATAAATGAAGTCCTGTTGGAATCGTACAGCGCACAACTGCACAGTTGAACAAAATTCACAATGCTAAGGCGGTAAATTGCCTAAGAAGAACTACGGTGACAGTAATGATGAAGTACCCGAAAATTTCGAAATTATAACCAAAAAACGGAAGAAAACTTTGATAGGGAATTCAAAATTTAAACCATCTTTAGTCCTAACATTCAGAAAGACAGATTTACCATACGAGTGGTTATTTACCCATTTCATCTTCACATCTACATTGAAATGATTCAAGTCATGTTCTGGCAAGCGAACTTATCCTTTCATTTTATTTTAGAAACCCTGCGGTTGAAACATTTGTTTAGACGTAAAAAATCCCCCCAAGGCAGTCCCAAAATACCTTCTAACTACAAAGCTATTTGATCAAGAACAATAAAAACCGTCAGCAAGACAATATTTAGTCTATCCATCAGCGATAAATCACACTTGATGTCACCATCGACAAAACAGACTCAGAAACGAAGGAAACAAGGTTTAGATACCGGCTGAAAAGCAGCTGCGAGCCTCAACGGTAACTTAACACTCTTCAAACTAGAGAACAGCCACAGTAAATAAAGGAGAAAACGCTTGGCGTCTATAAATATATAGCGGTCGCTAGATCGTGAGCGGCGTTACAATCTGCAGACAGACGACGCAGGAAGGAACGTACAAGACAAACGAGGTCGAGAAACAAGAGGCAACGTAAACTAATGAGGGCAGCTGAGGGGAGCCAAGCGGATGACAGACGAGATTTGAGCAGCAAAATTTGCGGCTGAAGTCCACACAAAAAAAATATCTGAAGAGACACTAGTTATTTTGACACTACATACAGGATGCTATTGCAAGCTAATTTGAGATACGAACATTGTACTAAATTCCGTATAGATCGTATCACAGCTGACGTCTATTACCAAAAGCTCCCATAGAGCCCAGATATAACACGTGCTATGATATATGGCAAACACTGGAGTTTGTGATTCGGTTTTCGAAACGATGTTTTCAATTGAAAATAAACTAAAAGCAAGTTTCCGGCACATGAAGACGGATTAAACAGTTTCACTTGATTTTCACTTGAAGAGAAAATGAGGATGACATATAATATGCTCTTGTGTTAAAATGATGACGATTCACTATAACATTCACAAGTCTTGCAAAAATAAAAGAAATGCAAGCAAAATCTCAACTAGAACAACACACGCGCTAATTAGAACCGCGGCTAAATGAGAGGAGCAAAAGAACATGATTAGCTGAAGTGATAAAACCATACAAAATAAAAAACAACGAAGCACAAACGAATAGCTAACGACGGGAGAAAATCAAAGTCAAGAAAACAGAAAAACTAAAGCGATGTATCCTCGCTCTAGACCTCACAGGAGTGAGGCTCAGACTGCACAAAGCAACATTCCTGCGTCACTTTAAGCACTTGAAAAAATGCCCGAGTACAAACAAATATAACTACAGCCTCAGTACAAACGAAATAACAAGAAGTAAAATGAATTTTCATGATGCGAATACCCTGACATCTGCAAAAAGTGCGTTTAAATTCAAACCTTGAACTTTTCGCCCCATCACCATAGCAACGGGGAAATTTCAGAAAGTTCATAAAGATACACAAAAATTGAGTTTCAATTCTTTTCAGTACAATCATACGAAACATTTATTGGAAAGACACCATTGATTGGCACTTTGCAATCAAACTTCGAAAATACTCAAAGCAAAACAAAATGAAACAAACCCGATTTTAAACAAACAAAAATAAGCCGTTATCCCACGTACTGCTTACTATGCGGCGAAAATAAGGTCCACATTTACAGAGCACCAAGTCCGCAGAACCTAAAATCGACAACTAAGCACTCGCTGCAACACAAAATATTATTTACTAAATATGGTCATTTTACGTCCATCGTCTGAGCAGACTGTGCGCTGAAAACTAGACTAGATGTTAGCCAAAATCAATATAAAAATTGTGAATCCAAAATCTACCTCAGAATAGGAAATCAAAAATAAAATGGTACCCATAAATGCACTCGTGAAAAACTCGCCCTATTTCCCTACAAATTTAGCTTTAATTTCTCTGGAGGAAAGCGTAATTTGAAGGCGACGAAAGGCTCGGCACGCTGAGACCCATAAGAGAACAAGCTAAGACGTATGTCGGACGAGGTGCCGGTCCTCCAGAATGTTCGGAATGCTGTTGAGCTCGAGTACGTGTCAAGATAAGGCACTCCCTTGTCTTCTCCAATACTTCTTCGACTCCCTTGTGTTAAAATACGGGAAAAGACAAAGGTAAAGACCCCAGATACGATAAAACATTGGCAGGGTAGGTTACAGTTAAACTAGTTTTTGTTCGCAATAGTTCAATTAAGTGGGCCTTCAGACTAATAATGCTCATCCAGATACATTGCACTAGCTGGGCCTGTAATTCACATACAAAATAGCCCCGATTGAAAAATTTAAAAACTTTTTCAGCCGCTCACATTAAGTTATGGATCTGCATGCGATACCAGAAATGACTCATTAAAATGAAACTTGATCACAGCTGAGAGAGAAAATACTTACATAAAACATTTTTCGATGGGAACAGCAAAGTAGCAATCGAACTCATGCGTTTGGTTCCACAGTATACTCTTGGAAGATGATAAAGAAAAACGACAGAAAGAAAGCGAAAAAGTCACCCTAGGAGTGGCTGAAAGTGCTTCAACGAGTCCAAAATGCTATCAACGTTACAGCTCAGTCCCAATAGCTAGACCAGCATTTCACTAGGCAACAGCAGGACTCAAAATTACAAGTGTTGGTCGGTACAAAAAATAGGTACCTAAGAAAAGGATATTAAAGCTTTACCGAAAGCGAGACACCTTAGTTGAAGGAGAAAGCATCGAGCTATCACAGTTACCCCACATTCAGTAACA
Source organism: Orchestia grillus (assembly GCA_014899125.1). Lineage (NCBI taxonomy): Eukaryota > Metazoa > Arthropoda > Malacostraca > Amphipoda > Talitridae > Orchestia > Orchestia grillus. The sequence goes on along the minus strand of VOMN01067665.1, from coordinate 24,780 downwards.
ATTCACTCATACTCAGAGTAACGGTCACAATTAAACGACAGACACACGTCAAAACCTACAAAGGGAATAAAAGTGTGCATGAAAATATGATCAATTGAAAGTTCACCAGCCAAAAACTAATCCAAACGCAAGACGACGTGTAAAATTCGGCGTCTATCTCTGCAGCAAGATTGAAGTCGAATACACCTAAAAGATGAACTGCGAGCTTTGGTGAAAGAAACTCGACGGCATGTTTTGTACGAAGAAAAAACAAACCAAAGATACACTGACACATGCGTGTGCGTAAACGAATACGTTCATTAGACATAAAAATCTATATACAGTAGGGAAAACACATTCATTCGCGAGATTCTCGTGAACATTTATACTCTGAAATGAAAGTGAACCATGAAAACAGAATAAAAGATGAACATTTTCAATTATTCAGCAGCCTGAAAAAATCAAAAAACATACGGGAAGCTTCTGAGACTATACAGGTTCTCATCAGGAACATTACGGAGCAAAAAAATGGCTTTTGGGGCTCCATTCTTCCCTCGTGCGGATATTTTTGTGGTGCTTTTTTCAGCGTCGAGGCGGATGAGGTTTCCCTCGGAGGTCTTAGAACTCGTTCCGTCCCTTAGGGACCCCGGCATGATTTTTACAATATCATAAATCATAATATAAAATAACCCATACCATAATAACACCGAATGTTGAGAGCAGCACCGTAGCAAGCGAAACGCAAACCTAAATTACACACGAGAGCCGAAAAAACGCGAAATTTTTGCAGCCGAAAATAGGCCCTAAAGCATATTAGAGGCGCAAAAATAAGATCCATAAAGCATAATTGGAGCACGAAAATAGGGTCCATAAATATGGTTGAGCGCGATAGGGGCAGTGACGCGCGAGGTTAATGCGCCGAGGGGAAGCAGAGCGCCCCAGAGAGCTTTCTCCGCGCATCCCATTGCGGCTCATTAACCGATATCGAGGAGGGGGCGAAAAGGGAGGTGGTGGGGAGGAGCTTTGGAGAGGGTGGAAGAGCACACTAACGAAAACAAAAAATTATACCTTCGACCTTCCGACGAACCCACGAAGGCGCGGCGCAACGTACGCGTACACGACGCCCCCTCATCGTGCCGATCTTGTTCGTTAATTCGAAACAAAGGGAGAGAAAGTAACCGAAAATGTCCGTCCGGTCCGAACTGTGCGTGGACATGGACTAGCTGGTACCTAACGTCTGGTACCTAACGTCTGAAAGAAAGCATCGGAGTATCGCTTGCTTCAACTGCTGATCGTTTTAAAAAGTTCACATGAGATGCGCAGCTCCGACGAGTCTTCGAGAAATAATACCTAATAGGGTACAAGCCTAGCACTTTTGGGTAATATTGGTGACATAGGATAACAAAAGTACATTGCATGAGGATGGTAAAGAAATGGGAACGAAATTTATAAATTGAAGAATACAAATAATGCACTTTTATCAATACACTTCATTCTCTACAACCAAGTTTCAGTGAGTGGCGAATATTCCAAAAAGCGAAAAGTGGACAGATGATGAAACTGGTGAAATTATTTAACCCATGATAACACGATCATACGATAACACGATAAGTAAGATATTGTAAATATAACGCATTTGAATGGGCAAAAATGCAGGGCATGAGATATATTCAGCCTTCCGAGCCCTGGAAGTCGAGTGTTTAGAGAACGGCTTCAGGCAGACTCGCATTGCATAAGAGTGAAATCGTACAAATCAGTTCTTATTAAAAAAAATTAGGTTCTAAAAATGAATGTACGTACTTTAACACTGAGCGTTATTCAACTATTACATAAGATTTGAAAACTCTCCTACTGAATATTGATTTGGGAAATATACCAAGAGATTCGAATGTCTAGTAAATACTGTAAAAAAATTCGAAAAACAAAATAATTTTGAGATCTTAAAAACCTGTTTCTGGGAAGCTCCTTAAATGAAAGGCTGAAATTAGCATATTCAACAGAACACAATTTGCTATAACTAAAGTTTTCAGCCCAGCGAAGAAGACAACGAGTTATTTTCCATATTCAGCAATGAAAGCAAATGTTCTTAGAAGAAGAACTATATTTACAACAGAAAGATAGTTTAGAGCAAAAAACTTATGAACGTCTTCTCAGGCCCATTAAAGTCGGGAGTATAGATAACATAAATATAACACCAGAAGTTATTCCACGGAATACAAGACAAATAGTGCCTGCTTAAAATACGCATCATATATGGGCTCTTTCGCTACAAGACAAACGCGAATTTATATCGCCCACAAGAGAAATCCTGAACTCGTATATAAAAACATAATTTGTAAGACAAAATTTACAGAACCAGCTTTTAACTAGAGGTGATTAAGGTCCGGGATTAAACTTTAACTCACAACTACAGTAGATAAAACTAATGTTTCTTAACTTCCAATGAGAGCCGTCTCAAGTCGGCTGAAATACCCGGGTGTAATTGACGCTGACATCACGTACGTAGCTCCTACCAGTCGCACGTTTACACCACACACTATTCCCTGATGCACGGGAGAGTAGGGAAATTTTCCACACTGGCGCACCTAATGTACCTAATGACAAGACAATGCATTACATGGGGGAACTTACGAGCATCAGAGCAGCGTCAAAGGCACAGCTGGCAAATTGAGAGCTAAAATTGAAATCAAAGCACAGATTAGAGCTCGTGCCACTGCACTGACAGGCTCTCATCTATCGTTCTCTAAGGTAAGCAATTAACGGCACGAACGAGACAGCGCTACGGTTCTATGTACATTCACCAATCGCTTAAGCAGCACTTAGTGAATAGAGCATCGTTTAATCAGTCGTAACCCAACTACAAAGGCAAATGCTTTACAACTACCGTCAGCATTCACAGATCCCAAATTCGAATGAGAAGCAATTAACCAGCTAAAACTAGACGAGATCAGATCCTTTATAGTCATGGTCCTACCAATGATACGCTTTTCTGAAACTGGGCAGTGATGGTTTTCACTATGTTCTGCCTAGTTTAATTGCACTTTTTGTATAAAAAAATCTTGCAAGCGACCCTCTATCTAGCGCAAGGTATTCAATTTTCATTTCGAATGTCAAACGATCGAAAAACACTGAGGTGTGTTTTGACGAGTTACACACAGCCCATTATTTATGCACAGGAAAAATGAACGGTGAAAAGGGCAGATGATCTATACCGGGAACAACAAAGGAGTTCTGCACAAACACGACGCAGCTCTTAGATATTTTTTCTACGACACTTGCCGAGACAATTGACGGGAAGCGACTTCCCCGGTCCTTTTCAACAGGTTACGAGTTTACGGTAACAACATTACAGGGGCGGCTATCAAATTTTTACGGTATGTTTCTCCATGAGCTAAAACTACCGGGCACAGTACAGGTCTGCGCATACCCCGAGCTAACAGCTATACATCACACGTTTACAATAAAATTTAGCTTAACACTTCGTATTTTTACGAAACGCTAACTCGCCATCACCAAGGGCAACGAGTGACGTTCACGATTTTACGAGCGTCTGCTCTCTACATTTCGGTTTCGGAATTGACGTGATTTTTCGAGGCACGTCAACAAAGAGGCTGAGGACAACAAAGACGACGCAAGTTCACCGACTTATTTTTTTAAAAGGCACGTCTCGTCGTCAGTGACGAGACCAAGTGACGTCCGCGAGGCATTTTTGAACAGGCTATTTTTTAGGGACGGTTTGCATGTTCCCAGCACACACGGACTCGATGTTTGAGTAGTCCTGAGTCGAGTGTTTTAACATGTCTTATCCATCAGATTAACAAAAGAAAAGACCAGAAATTGCGTTTCGTTTCGGTAACTGCAAGCAGGAAGAGTCGTGCACAGGAAAAGATTGCAAAATTCGCCGGTCATTTGTGAAGAGGAGAGCGCTGTACCCAGGTCTTGGCCCCAGCATTTGCAGAAGGTGGTCACAAGACCGTCGGAGACCGCTTTACTTCAGAACGAAGGCAGAACCTTCAAGAGCAGTCTTGATACGAGCTTTATATTGCTGGCAATTGTAGTGATATAATGAATAGTTTTATTTAAATCATTATGCATAAGTGCAACCAGTTAAAAACAGAAAATCCTGAAAATAATGCCAGCAAGTAACATGAGCATATATATGCATGTTAGCTAAGAAAATTATTGTACCTCGCGAATCATTACAGTTTCCCGCAAATACAATTACAAAAGCAGTTGCAGTAAAAAAATTACAGGTGAAAAACAGATATAAAATACAAATATCACAATGGTTAACAATTTAAATTTGCAGAGTGAAATTACACAATGTGAATTGAATCTTCATATTAGCAGTTCCATTCCCAAATGTAACATACACTGCCAATAAATAATAGCAATATGATAATTTCAAGTGAAGTAGAATAAAAGCCATTTAGGAAAACAACAATAGTCGACATTTACCACAGAATTATAACTGAAAAAATCAAAGAGACCGCAGTTCTCCCTTCGAAGTATACAATAAAGAAACAGCAGGCTGTTCTTCTATAGGACGATACACCCAACGATCGCTGAAAAGCAGAACCAACGGACCGACAACAAAAGCAGATCACAGCTCATGTGTATTTTAGTGGGATTATGACCAGCTGTGATAGTCAGGCTAATTGGACAAGAAAAAACTGCCAAGCAATTTCCTTAACATGACAAGCGCGGGGCGACGGCGACCGACGCAGCCGCCGGGCCGCAGCGCCCTCGACCTCCACGCCGACGTGATGCGGTCCTCAGTGACCAGCCTTCAGACGGCGGCTTTTGCCAAGAACTTGTAAAACTGCGTTCACCTCCAAATTTGATGTTTTGATCAGAACTTGTAGTATTAGGGTTATCTTTAACCTTGGTGTTTTTAAAAAACTTTTAAGACTACTCTCTCGCCTTCAAACTTTGTTTTGTGAAGAACTTGTAGGACTACTGTCGCCTTCAAACAAGGTGTTTTGTGAAGAAGTTATAAGACTGCACTAGTTTTGAAAGCGATTTTAGAACAACGCTTGCCTTCAGATTTTGTGTTTTGTGAAGAACTCCTGGGAGGACTAGGTTCCCTTTCTGGCTTCATTTTTGATGAAGAACTTGATTAACAAATTCAATCGTAATTTATACAACTGATAAAGTTCAGTACGAGCTCATAACACGTTAATTATGTAAAGGTAAAATTGGCCAAGTTTTCAAATTAATCAATGAACTCATCAGTAAGCAACAACCAGCGTTGTGTCCACTACAACCGTGTAATAAGGAATGAGGAGGCCCTTCACAGCACAAACACTATTTTACTTCGCCAGGCATGGGCACGAAGTGTGAATATGGCGGCGTTTATATTATTCTCTGTGACCAAACTTACACTTCATAGAATCGTTCTTTTAATTTTGAAGATTGAATTTCCACACACTTCTATGGGTGAACACAATGTATAAACCTCTCACGAAATCTCATAAACGAACGTTGCCAATTTTTGAACAATTTACAGATGTAGGTACACTAAATCCAATGATAAAAATAATGTAGGGATATTAAATGAAAATTTAGTGACGAAAATAATAAAGACACATTAAATACTTCATCAGAATATCGCATCTTTTAGTGAAAGTTTAGGACCACCACTTGTTTCATTGCACATTTAGAAACCGCAACTTCAAAATCGCCCTAAGAAGACGAACTGGTCGCATGAACCGCGTATGTTCTCCCACGTATAAATTATGCCAAAGCGCATAAAATAGTTTGATGAGACGAAGCATGTACCTACATTTCATAGAACTTCAATGATGGAGTTTACTAAACTTCTTTCAATGCGAAGCAACATGCGACCGCAATGCAGTGATCAAATATGGGGGTTGCATGCGCCAACATACTATCGAAAACAAAATGACATTTACTAAAAAGTAACGGTTGGCTTCCAGTCACAGACCCCGCCGATGAACTCGCTTAAAACTGGCTCACTAGACTGAACGTACGATGATCCAGGTTGAATTATATGAGAAAATTGAAACAGATGGATTCATCCGGTGATTTAGATATCTTATACCGTCAAGATAAAATTTAGTTTTTTATTCGACGAGGACATTTCCAATATAAGAGTAAGTACTATAGCGTCTGAATTTCCCCAAGGCCACATGAATAACGTACGAATTTCCTCAAGGCCACATGAATAACGTACAAATTTCCCAAAGGCCACATGAATAACGTACGAATTTCCCAAAGGCCACATGAATAACGTACGAATTTCCCTGAGGCCACATGAATAGCGCATGAATTTCCTCAAGGCCACATGAATAGCGCATGAATTTCCTCAAGGCCACATGAATAGCACATGAATTTCCTCAAGGCCACATGAATAGCGCATGAATTTCCTCAAGATCACTAACAAAGACAGATACAATCGGCACAGCTTCCCCGGGTGTACGTAGTTCGAGAATCCCACTCATCCACAAGGAGCGCCGAGTCTCCAAGAAATGGGCAAGTCTCTTCAGTGCAGCTAATGAAATGGGTTAGCAATCGTGCATTGACATCACAGTAATACCTTTGATGAAGGCTAAATAAAATGTATCCATTATCCCTCGGAAGCTCTGGAATGAGATGGATTTACATAGAAGGCTCGCGGCATCATCAGCGCTGCGGGATGCAATAATGTTCATGAAAGGGATCCTCCACACGCGGTACTCGCTAAGAATCACGGAATAATGCGAAAAATATTCAAGCGACAACAGCGTAGATAGCAGCGATGACAAGCATAAAACATGTCATGACGAATAAGAAGTGAAAAATAAATAAGAAGTCCCTCAAAAAAAGAGAGAAAGAGAGAGAGATGAGAGCGCACGCTCATTTGTAGCTGGTGCAGAAAGTTGTTGCAGGCAAAGGGGCGCCATTATCCGCCATGCGTGGCTAATGGCGTTACTCTTTGGTCACGAATTCCTCTCGGAGGCGCCACAAATTCAAGTCTCAAATTTGGTAGGCGACAATAAAGAAGGAAGGCAAGGGCGCTGTGGTGTGTCCAGCGGGGCTTGTTATGAATATGACCACACCTGACACCTCAACTCTATCGGTCTTGTTGAGTTGCTGCACACCCTACACCACGCACCGCGATGGCTACCTCCTCGCTAACTGGAAGTGCATTGCCAAACGGTGCAAGAAAAAGATGCTGGCTTCTAGTTGTACATGGCCATCGCTCGAAATGTGTTTACTCTCATTACCCTATCGCATTAATTCCTTCGAATAACCGACCATAAACTGGTCGGTCTGCCTCTACTCCCGATAATAAGACCGCAAGGTAGTTTTTCTTACTTAAAATATAATGCGGAATTCGTCATTTCAAGTATTTGCAAACTAATCCGATCACTAATTGAATGAAACTTCAAAAGATAGAAAAGTTAAAAACTCCATACAGCCAGTTTATCAAAACGAAAGAATTGAGATAATTTCAAATGTTGTTTGTTTCGGAACTTTGGACAACAAGTTACACAGATGATGCTATATTTTTCAGGTTCATGAAATTATAAAATGTGAAAGGCTTACTCAAGGAGAGTCAGCCGTTCCAGCAAGCGCAGCTTCCCACGCGCACAGCGTGCGGATTCCCTAAGAAATGTCGCGTATTCAAGACCAATATTTATGAGAAACGAGGTGAATAAAAAACGAGAAAAATGTAAAAACTGAATCAAAAACTGCAGGTAACTAATCAGAAAATCTATTTTTCTGGCCACAAATGAGGCATGACAAGGGAGTCCTCTCGCAAAACAGAGCGCCATAGAAGGCCCCACAAAGGAAGAGTCATCTCATATTATCTATGCAGTGTATGCCCTTGCAATGCACAGAAAAAGAACAAGATGGCCTGTTGCATCGGTTCCAGGAAACTAGTGAGAGACGCCCGAGATCACGTTCTCGTCTAAAATAGGTCTATTGTAAGGCGCCATTAGATCACGATCGTAGCAGAATCGGTCATAAAGAGCCAACAAAACGGAGCATGCTCGGTATTTGGGGCTCCGTAATGAATTAAGCGTTTTTTCCGCGCAGGCGCTCCGCTGGCTCAGGAGGAAAGAAGAAGCTGTGGTCGTCAGTAGCGCGGTCGGTCGAGAATAAGTCACGCTCTCTTTCCTCGGCAATCATCGTCCATTATGATTTATTATGGCTCGGATCTTGTCTCATTATAGCCCAAAGAAAGCGACATGATGCTGCAAAAACTTCCGCCAATGGTATGCGCGATAAACTCTTAGCCGACGAGTTCGCCTCATTGACTGCACTGCGAGAATTTCAAATCGTAATAATGTGGAAATCCGAATGCGACCGAATAGAAGAAATGCAGAGACCGAGGAAGACACGGCGAGTGTTTAGGACAATAAACTCATATAAGAACGAGACCTTGGAATTAAGAGGAAATAACATTCGATCACATATCCGAACGAATGGCATTTGAGACTTCAAAGTCTATTAGAAAGGAATAAACTAATAGGCTGTAAAACAGTCAAGGAGCCTTCATCGTAGCCTCGCTGTTAAGCTATACGAGTAATTCAGCCTAAAAGGCACCAGGACCTGTTGAATTAAAAATAGTGCAGTGATGCCAACAGCTTTTCAGAAACGCACGCAGAACTGCCCAAACTGCAGAACAAAGGAAATTCATGACGAATGATTGGGCGACCGGCCAAAATGAAACACGTGACGAAATGCAGCATCAAGTTTCAGAAAGACTTGAGAGACTAAACCACGCTTGAATCTTTGAATCTCATGAGAAACATTCAACCCTAATGTTCATCAATAAAATAACACGTAACAGAAGAAGGAGTGAATCAGGGGCAATAACACCTGCATAGATCACTACCATTAGCGTAACAATTACAACAGTAGCAGACAGGGCCACTGAACGCATTGGCCAAGCTAACAGCACCACAACCTGCAGCAGTAACAGCAGCACCAGCAACAACGGCAGCCAGAATCACAACATAAACAGAAGCTGCAGTAACACACAGCCAATCAGCGATGCAAATAAGGCCGGGGCGGTCACCATGAGGTCGGCTCCTCAGTCGCAACTTATGCATCAATGTGGGCCTGCATCCCAAAACTCAAACTCGGACCCAATTATCCGATGATTACAAATCGTCGTCGTGTGATCATCTTACTAATTTATCAACACGATTAGCGTCGCCGAAATATTCAATCCTGATGAAAATTCCACCAAAATTAACATCATTAATATAACATAACCGAAAGTGTAGAAATTATCATCAGCGTCAATATTAAAACGATGTTGATGGCCGACGTGAAGGTCACGTGAATGAAGAACAATGGACTCGACAAGAGCGGTTTCGTCGTAGTTCTGTCTCGCACTGGATGGGGACATCCACGCCATCGTGAAACGAAGACACAGTTATTTTTTTTTACTGAACTTGATACGTGGGAATTGTAATAGAAGTAATTGCAATACTGGACTGCTATGTGACGATCTCAAACAGAAAAAAATACTACTACAAAACAGAGGTTATTCTTCACTGAGAATAGGGAAAATATAAGAAATGAAATAATTTCATTACTTAAGAAAATATCAGAAGACCGCTCCAAACAAATCGATAAATACATCAAGACTTGCTTCACAAGAAAAGCTTTAATAATCGTGAGAAACAAATGAAAAAACGGCACTCGAAAAGTACATGCAACGTCAGCACGCGGTTCGTGATGCATAAAATCATTATACGCATTATTACCATCACAATTTCGGGCTATTACGATTACTGTTATGGTGCATATACTTATTTCACAATGCCGCCATTGGCACAACAATCATTATCATGCACTTACAGTCAAGAGTCCAGAAACCGTGCAGACCCAAAAGAGCGCCCAGAAATGGGAAGCAAATGAGCAGGCCTCGATTGCGCCCCACACGCGCTCGCTAACCCAAGTCCGGCCATGCAACCTCCGGACGGCGCACGGACCACGCTGGCTCGTACGGACGACCATGCAGATGAGCGTTAACAAACCCAAGAGATTCGCTTCAGCAATCTCTTGGCTCTGGATGGTCTACTCACGAGCAATAGAATACAGACGATCGGAAGAGAACAGCACAATTACGAAATCTATTAAATCTGGCGGCCTCGTCGATCGTTGACTAAGGATAAACAAATATCAAGTCCGATCCTCGCTGCGTGAGACTTGGCATGGAACACAAAGAGCCTGGACGTCCTGCCGAGCAGTGACTATATAATCCTTGCAGAGGGAGACCACAAAGGCGAGATTTGCACACTCCAGCGCATGGGAAGCTCGGGCAACCTCAACCAAAAGGAAAGAAAGAAAGGCCAGCGACGCTGAGAGTCCTACACTGACGCTCGAGTGGTAACAGTGTAAATAATGGAAGCCAAATACAAGCTGCACTAGCATCGAGACACCGCAAACTGCTGAACTTTGCAAGTAATGACCATAAAATTGAAAACGAATAATTAAAGACATAAAGAGCACGATGGGTGTTTGATCAGGACCTTCACGTACGAAAATGGTGTTCTATAGCTGCTATAAGGCCCGGCGAGAAAGGGTTCTATGAACTACGAGTATAATTCAAGGAGCATACAACCACACTGATTACGATAAGGCCCAGCGACGTACCATGCATCTGCATAATGAGACACATTCTTCCTATAAATTTATGCACAAAATGATGGAGCGCGAAACATACACCGAAGAATCTACAAGCATACGCGATCAAATAAATTTCATTAACATCGGAACATACCGATAAATTCGCCCATAATTCTGTGCATTCATAGAGAAGAAAATCAACGTAATCCGAGCACCTAAACCTCAAAATTTTGACGATTAAATTAGTTTGAAAATTCAAATCAGAAGGAGAAAGTTACAGCTGGTGGAGAAGCCGATATATTTCAAGTGCAATACTTACAAATGTAAGTCAGCTTTCAGGAGTCGGTGGCCACTGGTCACAATGCAACGCGTCACATACCTGAAATATATGAAAAGAAAATTAAGAGAAAAATAGGTAAAACCGGTAAATCGTAAGCCCTTGAAATCTTTTAGAGCCCATCTGAATCTCAGCCCCTAATTAACCAAAGTTACTGCAGAAGCCCCTTCTAAATGTTCTAAAATTTAGGCGATTTTAAAGATGTCGTACACAATCAGAAAAGTAAGACCAGTGATATCTACAATACAATGCAATAAACAAGACGTCGATTACTTTCCAAGACGTGAAATTCAGTCTTACAAAACTAAAACACAGGATGAGGTTAGATCTTCCCGAACTTTATAATATTCATCCTGAACGCCAGCGAATCAACATTTCTTAACACTGTAGTGACAGCCAGGAAGCGAGTGCCCAGATGCAACTATTCGGTGCCCACCAAACGCTATAGGTACACTCAAAAATTAAGTCAGGTAAATTGGATGAGAAAATAAATAACTACGAAGAATAATAACCAATACGAGAGATTTTCACTGAGAATTCAAGAAATATCCTTGATGTGATGCTGAGGGTGGGTAAATAGAATCAATAATTCATACACAACATCGATCGTGCACAAGACAAGGGAAGACAAAGTCGGCCCCACAAGGCCTTGAAGAGGATGAAAGACATGCAATGCCGTAAGTACAGCGAGCTTACAACATCCCATTTTATTTAGATCTTATTTTTGATACATAATCCTTTACACAAAACTTTATGGTACTCAAACACTTTATACGCTTGTAATTTCATTTTTACGACATATAAAAATACAACTTCGAACTTGAATGAAAAATACACTAAAAGTTCATACAAGTATCCAGAGCGAGTTCGGACACCAACAGATTACGCTTGTAATTTCATTTTTAGGACATATAAAAATACAACTTCGAACTTGAATGAAAAGTACACTAATAGTTCATACAAGTATCCAGAGCGAGTTTGGACACCAACACCCAGCGCCTTTAAACACGATCACACGCAATCATTGAAAAAATATTCAGAAATTACTCCAAGTTCTCTCTGATACATCGGCCTTTTAATGGCGGGCCGTTGGTGTGTCTCCACTTAAGAACAACCATGAACATCAAAAATAAAAATGCAGCCTATCAAAACCTTCCTCACAAACACAAATTGATAATAATGATAATAAGCTTACCAAGACTTCATTCAAAGACACAGATTATATCATAAATAAAAGAAAAGATGGGCATCAGCGGGGTTAATTTGATAACCTATTAGAGCAATGTGGGTGCTTGCTCAAATCGATGAGTGTTCCACGAGAAAAATGGGCTGAAATACCACTGTTTAACTACACTACATTATTCGGCAGCCACTTAATATAGTCGCTAAACAACAGCCGAATTAATAGGGACAGGTCTAATGAAAAGAAAAAATTACCGTCATTTGCACTCCAAAGTACGATGAAGGTGGAACCGCATGGTAACAGCTCGAATATATTTCATGAAATAGACCGAACAGCTGCAACTGGCCGTAAAAAGCACACCCATACCTCGATTTAAAAAGTAGAGTAAACTTCAAGTATTACCTGAGAGCAAAGTAATAATGCAAACGTAACAGAAAAGTCATTACGCCTCGACGGTTCAGGCATAAGAACTACAAGTCAGACAAAGTATTTTGTGGTCCTTCATGTCGCTGAGCAGCACAGGGGAAACTGTACCCAATGTGTCCATATTCAAATCAGCGACCAATTATCAGTCAACTAATGTGAACCCTGAACCATGGCACCCGAGACACAAGGATAAAAACTACAGGATCGACACATGTCACTTTATTAGAGCATAAACAACTCTGCCAAAGTGATAATTACATAAAACAATTTTCTGTGAAAATCAATATTGAATGAAAGTTTAAAACCTATAAGGGTATACCTCATTTTTAACATGAATTCGTTGACTTAGAAAACGGAATTCAACCTAGAAAATTGTTCGAAATAATTATACGCACTCCACTTCTCCGACACACTTCATGCTCTATATGATGAAGCACAGTCTCCTGTCGTAAGAACCTTTTCGAATAACTGCACCGGCATTGAAAAAAGGTTGCCACTCAGTAGAAGACTTTTTAATGAGATTTTGTGGTAAAAATTTCGTTCCTCAAATAAATACGAAGACCCGAGGAGGAAAACTTATAATTTTTAGGATTTTAAAAGCATATACAAGACCTTACACAGAAAAGCGCTCACGGACAACGCATAACGTAATTATTGCGTTAATCGAAGGGAGGTTTATTAATGTTTACGATGTTGTCTTTGTTTATATTATCATTCGTACAATCAAATTCCCACACCAAAGTATGTGAAGAGCAAAATTCATGAAAACAGCTAAAATTAACACACATTTGTAAAAAAAATATACATGTTACAACACAACACCCCGCTTTCAATTACCTTGCATCTACGTGGATAGGTGTTCGGGCAGGTGCCCAAAGAAAGCCTGCTTGTTTTAACCGTAATGAAACCCATCACCAGAAAGTTAAAAGAAGGCAGCACAAGTTACCTACAAAATTAGAGTCAGTCGATCAAGTGAGCTGGTGTAGCTCTCCAATGTAGACAATTAGTTCGTGAAAGTTTGACGGAATACTCAGACGGAATACTCAGACATCGAATTGAAATGTCGCTGCGTTTGTGTTCGTTATTCTTAGTGTTACTTTGGTTTTTCTTCCGTGGCCGTTATGACTTGAATGTATTGCAGCCGCGCGTATTTACATTGGTTTCTTCAGCGTAGTTGTGGTAAGAACGGTGTTGACTCACTGGCTTCCGTTATACTTTCGGTCTCCTCTGTTTCCCGGCGTTTTTGTAAGGCTTCGCTCGTTATTTTGAACATTTTGAACAAAAAACATAAACTTTGATGATAATCGACTCGCTCCGAACTTTCAGCCACGCATAATATAAACATTTTAAAGTTCTTTTCTGGCAAGGAATAGTTAACTCGTTTGACTTAATTAGTATTTACCAACTTCAAATCGGCACGAGCAAACTCGCCTAATTTTCTATTTTGAATAAGAAAGCTAGAAATGAATTTAGTCCTTCTTCTTTGACTGACCTCTCTCAGAATAAACTTCGCATTACAATGTACTCGTACACCTGGAAAAACGATAAAATACACCTGAAAGTAACAAGCAATCGGCAAAAAAAAAATTTCCTTGGGAGAAGTTGAAGGAATCCTGAAAATATTTCCCAAAATCGTGTTATTCGAAGTTCTGAAGAAGAGGAGACTTTCCTCAAAACCTTTCACGAATTAAAAATTCTACTTCAAAGATTCACTAGAAAACCTTATGTCTCAGAGTCTCCTCAGCACGAAAAACTTCTGCTTTATCGAAAATATTTACCAAGAAATTAAATTATGTTCATTTAAAGTAATTTCATGGAAACCGAATCAGTATCAGTATCGTGAAGTAACGTTGCAAAAATGTGCATGACTACATTAAAACCAAAAACGGAATTGGTATACCTAATAACACGATAACAAATTTTTAAAACACGCTGAAGTGTTTAAAGGATATTAACAATAAAAATAACAGACGTAGCAATCCATTGAGGCGAGTTGAGACGCGGGCTCAAGACTTCGCATGAAAAATCAAATGTTTACCGCACATTTTGTTCTCCCTATATTCAAGTCGCAGTTTCAATCAGTTTTCATGAAAACCTTTTGGGTATAAATTATAAACTAGTGAACGAAAAAAGTTCGAATGGAATAATAACAAACCAAGCATTGGACATTTTTAAAACAAACGCACATGGCTTCCTTGAAAATTTAGATGCCTTAGGTTGTATCATTCTGAGACACATTTTGTGGCAATAGGATGAGCGAGAAGTGCCGAGGTCCATAATTCTGACCATTTTGACATCGCAATATGGCTAGCTTCGAGCCAGTGAAAGTCTATCGAGAACGCTTTCTATTCCACCGTTCCTTCCCCCTTCTTCCACCTCACGCGGTATCAATAGCACATTTTAATACGTCAAGTTCCGAGGAGTAGCCACAGCCGATCAAATGAGTGATGAAATCCAGCGATGCTCTCAGAATATTGAGTGATTAGAAACCGCGTCGAGATTGGCACGAGTCGAGTGGGGCCTGACAGACAGGCCGGCATGACTTCTCCAGCGCTCTCGGGGGCGCACAATTTCTCTGGCAAATTTCATTGCGGAATTGAATTTTGACGTACGCACTTGAGTGACTTCAAAGCATCTATTCATACTAAAGTGCAGTAAAAAAGTGTCATGGACCTTGAATTGTAATAAAATAATTACGAGCAGCGAGTTAGTGAGGTAAATTTCGTTGACTATTATGTTATACTAGCACGACTTAGGATGAACAAATACGATATTTCAGGAAACCCGTCACTACTAAGCTACATTTAGGCGCACAACAAATACACAATTGGAAAGTAGCAATTCTCCCTAAGCCATGACTATGACTGGAAATACTTCAAAAAATTAGCATTACCCGCGCATTAAGCTAGTCAACATTTTCAGGCAGCTTCGCAATATCAGACACAAAAACTACAGATAAAGTGTGAAAGGAAGATTGTGTTCTTCGACAGAATATAATGAAGCCATGTATGTTGCGCATAATGTGGCGAGGTGGTGCACCTCAGAGTAGACAAAACATGCCCGTCTCTCGAAATCCTTCTTCTAAGCAGCCACACAAGAACAGTGCGGCAATATGATAATATAATATTGGCAGAGATGAAACTACACACGTTCCCAGCGTGAGCCTGATAAGCGCGCTGCCCTAGAAGGCTAAATGCATTAGGAGCCTCTACATATATATATGCGATGGATCAGAAAGTTCAAAATGCTTGGTTTTCAATCAATAGCAGCAGCCGAGTTGGTATCAATCAACGTCAAGACGTACGAGATAAGTCGCTCATGAGGGAAGCGTAGATTACTTGCTAGCACGTTCCCCACAAAAACTGCTTACGCTACAACCGACAAGGCAACCAACTTTTAAAATAAGAAAGTCCACAAACGCCGAAGTAACTCAATTAGATGTGTAAATCTACGTTTTCTTTCAACATCGGCAAATTTGGACCATATAGAATGATCAACATTTATCTGAGCCGCAGCACGGTCACACTAGGCCTTAGACTCACCAACAATCTGGACAGAACCAGCGTATTAACGAAGATCCTTCCCATCAGGGCGTAAACTAGCTAGTCTTCGATTTAATTAGTGCCAAAGCGCAAGAAATGTACGGGTATCAATTGACACTGTTCACTGCAACCGAAAGAAGACGCGTTCAAGCTTCTCAATAAGACGCAGTGGTCAAGAGAGATGGACGAGTTAAAAAGACACGCGGGCGAAATATCTGGTGTAGATGGCCGCCGGTCAGAGCGAAAGACAGTGCTTAGAAGAGAGGGCGGACAGGCTAGATAAATAGTGAAACATATTTAACACGTGCATCACGTTTCCCAAGCAAGTCGTCAGATTACCGGTTACGCACGTGAAGTTTCTTAGCACAACTACATAGTAAAGACAGACACAACGTATCGCGTACTGCGTCAAGAGAAGCTCAAAACTTCATCTCCAAACAAGTACGAAAAACCAAAGGTGAACAAGACAATTCCCTCAAAAGAGGGTCTTTGTTGTGCAAAATGAATTAAATTCACTCATGTTAACGGAACAACAATCTGCCAATAGGAACTCCTGAATTAAGAGAGTAGGTCGTCATATTTTGACCAGCACCGAGTAGGCCTTCATTCAATATATATATTTACATATAAGCAAATTTTGCTCCACTTGAAAACAAGGAGGACACGTCAGCTAATGTCAGCGAGTTTCATTTAATCTTGAAAACCTCATCCGATTTGAACTGACCTCTGAGATAACCTCCGACTGTTAGGGTAAATCATCGTCAAGGAAAATTTGACTCGTACGTTAAAATTTTTGCTGGAGGCTTCGAGCAGGACAATAGAGCCTGGCATAATAACACCGTAACCAAGCAGCTACATCACTACAGCGACTAATGAGGTGTCCCGAGTTGCCGGACCATTACACGGGGACGCTCTTACTTGATTGCAACACGGCAATGCAGTTGGTGTGTATGTGCTGCATCGCTTCATTTTATCGAGAACAAGTTATTCATCAAAGTTTCGTGAACTAATTCTTCAATAGTTAACCACTAACCCCTTAGATTAGAAAATTAGAAACTTAGGCACGCCGATGCGAGAGGAGGAAACAACGGAAGAGTGGCGCCCTGCCTCGCGGGGCAGCCAATCATGAGCACAATTAGGGAAGGGCGCTTGTCAGTGATACGATTACCACGCGCGCGAGCACCCCTGTTTATGCACTCACCCAAATGAAAATCTCGTCTAAAATAATTAAAGCACTTTGCTCTACACGAATTACATCAGCCGCTCCAATCCCCCGGCAATTCTACCGGGCGTCTCATTTAACTCTTACGGCAATTGCATCGAACGGCTGAAACAAAAAGTTCCTCGTTAACTTGGATGGCAAACAAGGCCGGCTACAAAATTGATTCGTTGGGCCTACAGCTAACTAGATTAGGAGCAATTTTCCCTGGAAAATTCACTCTCTAAAGGATTCGACAATGCACGTTGCTCAATGATAAATCCCTGAAACTAAAACGAAAAATTGCCAAGATGAACAAAGATTTAATGCTTACTCTCAGAATCATTCCAGAAACGCTCAAAACAATTTATAAACGTAAGAATAATTGACATAAAGAGTGAATTACAAGTAGCTTTACAATTAAAAATAAAGCAGTACAGTAAAGAAAAAATATAGAAGCTAACCCCATTTCACGATCAGTAACCGTAAATTAGATAAGCATGACAAATACAATGAAAAGAGCCAAATGCAATCGCGTATAACAAACAAGACAATGGCATACAAATACTATAATAGAAGTAAAACACCAAACGGTAATAAACCTGACTTACGCTGACACGCTCGAGTAACTTTCACTTCTGTTTGAAGACGGCACAAATCGAAATATGAGCAACATTCTGGAAAGTCACCTTTCTTCAATCGAATGCTCATCAAAAACGCGAAGGCAGTGAAAGCATTTTTTACTATAATGGAAACTTTAGACTATAATAAAACTAATAAAATAATATATAGAACGATAATAAGATAGACTATAACAATTTCATTTCATTATAATAGAAACTAGATGCAATAGAATGCTTTTAAAAAAGCTTCCACTGTGAGGTTGCATTCGGCTTTAAGTTCAAAAATAAGAGTGGCCCGTAACCAAAGAATACGATGCTTGCCTGAAACTTCAGAATCTGATGGGAAACGTGCTGTCATTGTTGGACGTTCCCAACACGGCAGCCATCAAGTCAACCCTAATGCACAGATGAGCGAAGTCAAATGTGGATGTGAGAACACCTGAAGTTAAGAAGTTCTTTGGCCAACAGAACATTACGCACGCTTTCGTCTGCATGTTTTACGATAGAAATTCGGTGCCTCATGGTTAATAATTAGCATTTGACCCCAGAATCTAGTCATAGGAAGGGACTGAAGGGGCCCTGGACTCGTACGTGCGCACAGAGCAGGCCACTCAAGACTACTTCAGACTGCTGACTTCCACTGACGATTTCATGGCCCCTTAATTTTGTTCTCGAATTACTAGTGACTTTAAATCATAAAACAAGTGTAACCCACATTAACAAACGGATATTAACGCTACCCTAGAACTGCAGTAAGGCTGGGATGGCTCTAAATTAGTGAATAAATACTTTACAAAGGCACCTCTTTCTGGTCCACACTGAGGATGAGACATTCGGCTTTTTATTGCTTAAAAGAGGCCCCAACTCCGCATTTCAGCTGTAAGCAGAGTGCTCATGAATTTTGTGTTCAAAATTACGACTAAACTAACCCTCATCTCCCATACCTCATTTGCATCACTTCAGCTTCTCAGTACTCGCAAACTGAAATTTATAGCGCTCAACGATGTGAATATTGATTCAAACATAATTCAATTTCGTTATAAATGCAAATTTTGAAAACGAACTCCTCCCAGGTGAGGTGGGTGAGGGCGAAACAGTTCGGATTAGGACTCATTAACCCTGGCGGGAAACAAACACGGGTTCGGGTTATTTTTTTCTTAATTAGAGGGAAATTATCGTAGCCAATTAAAAACGAGTGATTTGTTAAGAGGAAAAAAGGAAGGTTACTCTGTTCGTTTAGTCGAACAAAGCGAGAAAAAGGATATGATAAACCTGAAGTGACTTCGTTAAGCTAAATGAACGAGACGCGACAGGGACTGGGAAGTGAACGCTGCATTTCAAATTGTCGATAGACACAGAGACACATAGAAAAGAAAGAGAGAGAGATGCATCTGAACCCAACTCTCACACTAACTTCACCGATCGCCCTGAGCATCTGAGCTGCGGTGCAACACAGGGACACATCAAGTGCGCTGCAACACAGGGACACAACTGCGGTGCAGCACAGGTACACATCAACTGCAGTACAGCACAGGTACACATCAACTGCAGTACAGCACAGGTACACAACAACTGCAGTACAGCCAGGTACACAACAACTGCAGTAGAGCACAGGTACACAAAAACTGCTGTACAACACAGGTACACAAAAACTGCTGTACAACACAGGTACACAAAAAATGCTGTACAACACAGGTACTCTACAAGGCCAAACTCTAAAACGAATACTAAGAGAATGAAAGGGAATCATATTGAACGAGGCTTCAGAGTATTTATAAATTGCAAGGAAGCGAGCAAAAAGTAAAAATTGAACATTAAGAACACTACTACAATTATGGAGTCATACTCCCGAAATAAAAGGTGCCATTAAAATTCAAATGGCATTGTGTAAGCGAGTTAAATTCTCCCCGTACACGCTCGTACAAAATTGAATTTTCGGGGTGACACGTATATAACTAAGTCTATGGGGGTAGTAACAATGCAAGTCGGGAAATATACCACCATCTAAAATTATAATTAGCAGCCAGAGTAAAGACGAGACTTTATCCAGAATGAATTCGTGGTGAGGAATGAAGGAAAAACACCGACCTGCGATGGGCAGGAACAAATAACGGAGACATAATTGTGGCAGGTGTGCCGATAGCATCTCGACAACAAATTTTTGATGCCCATGTAAGTCCTATTAAACCATCATTTGCTTCATGTTAAAATATCGTATCGGCAGAGAAAGGCATGAGCCGTACGCCAAGTGCATGTTTCTAATTTTACTAATGTCACACTGACAGCTATACAGATACTTATTGCTAAAACATCAAGCTGAATGTTTTTCATGGAATATTTGAGATGAATCCTTACACGAACATCTAAGCTTAAACTCAATTTTTTTTTTTCAATTCAAATGTTACACAAAGCAAAAAAATTTCATACCTACCACAATGACAGCTACCTCGCATCCGGTTTGAACATCTATGCAAAGTCAAGAAAAAAGTGGAGAAGAGTAAAGTCTTGGTAGCACACCGAGATTATGTAAACAAAATTAACTTTAAATTAGGAGTGCTTCCTCACATGAACGTAGTTCAAAAAAATACCAAACCATAGAGTATGTGTGTCTCAAATACACATACCCACGAAAGATTTGTTCGTGAAATTAACGATACGAATGGCAGTACAGAGCAGTGCAGGAAGTGTGAAGCTCATTCAGTAGCGAAAGAGAACCAAAAAATATGGCTGAAGAAGCAATGACCACATCGGACTACTCGATGAAGACCTAGCATGTTCACCTGTGTGCATTAGATCATAGTCACTAGAAATGAGTGAACCATAAACAAAAGCAGATAAGAAAACGATAGTAGAGAACATGAGACCGAACTAATCTAAGCGTCTGAGACGCCTCCTTCCCGGCAGCTGGAATAGAAACTGTGACTAATGTCGGTCGATAGTGAGACCTTGCAAGCCCCAGCCGCTGATTGTGATGACTGAGAAGTCCATTTAACAGAGGTCTCGCCTCGATAACTTCTGCTAAAACAGATATTTGTTCTTGAAACTGCGAGTTAGTTTCTTGAATATATTACCTAGAAATATTTTCGACAGAGCTTCGGCGGCCATTGTTTTTCTTGGTCCATCTCGCAGCAGTGCAGCAGATGGGAGGTAAAATGCAACGAAAAATGAAATTTTCTTTAGCTTGCAAAAACAAATTCAAGACACAAACAATACACTTCAAACATCAACTTTTGCTAAGAGAGTTCACGCACCAAGTGCATACAACAAAAATACACCACCCTACAAAAACACAACATATAAACTACCACTAGGGTAACCCCTGGCAGAAAACAAAAATGTGACAAATGGCAAAAAATTTCGATTTCGTTTCAGTAAATTAGAGGAAGAAAGCTGAATGAAAACTGGATGGTCATGTAAGGTATCAACATTGTTAAATCTAAATACCAGCTTTTCGTGTATATTCTACTTGCGCACTCCGTGCAAGCTGCGAATCGTTCGTCTACAACGCCTGCTCCACGACTGATGAGCCGAGCAACAAAGGGGGTCATTATTCTAGAGCACAAATGAACAAAAGTTTTAGAAGGCTAGTAATTCATTGACAAACAACTAACATTTATGAAATTCTACACCTCATCGATTATTAGAGAACACCGTCAAGGATTAAAAGCGCAATTTATGATCATACTGGCACGACATAAAACTTCATCTGTAACGCAAGAAAGAATAATTCAATTAGAGAAACAAATGTAAAGGTACATACCAACACGAACGTAACGTGCAGCGTTTAGGCAGCGTGCAGCGAGGCCCACACGGTAGTAGTCTTCTGGGCCAATATTTACTGTATAGTAATTCCCATTTGTCCGTATGAGCATTCATACATTCACAGATACAAGTTTTAATAATAAAATTACACACAAAGGATACTAATGAAAATAAAAGAAGAAAAAGCATCCCAAGAATGTAATAATTAAAGTCATACCAAGGTATAAAAGTATTGATTACATTGAATATAAAATAAAATAATATAAAAACTATTCAAGCAAAAACATTGAAAGATAACCAAAGATAACAAGAAAATACAAAATTTCGTCGCTAAAATCTTACTCTTAAGAGAAGGCCCAAAAGTAATATCATTAGCGCTACTATTCTAATTACCTTTTCACAAACGGATGATGCCGCCGACCTGAAGTACAGTACTACGTCGGCTAATAACGAATGCAACAGGCTCTAATTAAAAACTTGCGCTACAGACGCCTAGCTATTCAGCCCCGCACACACGATTCTATTGATCGAAATCATTCAAAGTAGGGTTTCTTAAATTATAAAACGAGTGGCGTAAAGAATTTCAAAATGTCAGTAATTCCTTCGAATTTTTATCAAAGCGAATAATGGCAAGGTTTTGAAACAAGCCACCAAAAAATGGCGCACAGAACTATCTGACCATTAAAAAGTATATATATATATATATTTCATGGAACTAACATCTAACAAACACAAGTCTGTACGAGATATGAAAGACAAGCAATCGAAATTCCAACATCGGCCGCCGAGTGTGAGTTCGAACAGGCCAAAAGAATCGTGATGAGTAACTATGACGCAATCAGAATGAAACACCAAATTAAGATAGAAATTGAATGTTTAAATACAAATGTGAATTCTATCAAATTTAACTACATCAAATCTCAAAGGTTAGTAAAATTGAACAATTTTACAGATCATGGAACTAATATTCTACGCTGTTGGAATTCAACTACGAACTTAATTTCAACCCGTCACTGCTCCACCTACTAAATTTGGTAGACTCGATAAAATTATTTATGCATGTGTTGGCAGTTTGTTTACAAAAAAATCAGTATACGAACTAGGAATATTGTCCTACTGTTTTTGTTTGCTTCACACCCAACGTAACTTCAACGAAATACGCGTAACATAAAAATTGTAGTCAACACGAAAATAATTTGGGCAACAAGTGTTAACAAATTCACCGGCAACCTCGGAGTTACCGTCTTCCATTACTGTAGTCACCCTGCAACTTTCGGCTCAGCTACGCCCTCTCACGGATCTATAAATCAATCAGCCGCCCCATAGATACAATTTAAACTTCAGTTTCTACGTTAGAATAGAGCAAAAGTCACTGACAGACGCCCAAAATATTCTCCAAACTATGACTTCAGCAAAAACATCACAACAAGGCTTTGTTGACCCGGCGAATTACCTAATCAAAGCGGCAACGATTATCTCTCAATAGCACCGCAGTTCGGGTTTGGTGACCCAATGATTAACGTTGAAAACGCTGCATCACACGCAGAAACAGACCGACCCGACGTGGGGCTCCGCAATGTGTTGGTTTAGGCGAAGAAACGAGACGAGGAGCCCGGAAGAAAACACGGACACGCCGCCGCACCGCGTTACGAGTCATGATTAATTGACACCGCGCAGATCCGTCAAATGGAAAAAACGGCCCCGGGCAGTCACGCTGCGAAGTCGAGCAAACATCGTTCTGATGTCATTACGGACGAGCGTCAACGATGGAAAAAGCGCAGGTTGTGGACTCCGATTGGAAAAGGTGTGTACGACCAAGGCCTGCGTGCTTCTCGGCAGAGCGGTCGTTGTCACCGACCTGAGGTCCGAACCAGTAACACGCGTCAAGTAACAGCAGCTGAATGTACAGTGCAAGTGAATTGTTATTCACATAAACAACTCGTGAATTTGTGCATAGTTCTATACAGAGCATCGTTCTATGCAGAAGGGTTCTTCAATTGCAAAATATCAAAACTTTTACATGAATACTTCCAAATGAGTATTGTACCTCACTAGCCAGACTTCATACGTGCATCAATAATAAATATTAGAATCAGAGTACAATTTAGGTGACAAATTTACGACAGGCAATATGTTTGCATATGTATATCGGCATAATCCGTTAATGCCACAAAGATATTTCTTAGTTTTAAACTCCCTATCCAAATGAAATGTTATTTAAGAGAACAAAGAGAAACCATACATATATCATGGACTAAAGAGAACGGAGAACCTATGCACAAGGCGTTCCCACACAGATTTCCCTACGCATAAAAACAGAAAGTTACGAAGGAAGAAAAAGGTAAAGAAGAGATATCGAAAAAGGCGTGAAAATAGAAAGAAGTAAAGTGGGCACGAAATATAGAAGTCTCAAAGACTTGTCTACAGCTGAGGTGACCTATTAACGACACAATATATTCTTACATACACAAACGCGAATAAAAAGCTTGGGGCAATAAACTAATAAAACCTAGTTGATACTTCAACAATTTACTTCAGGATGCGAAAATAGGTTTCTAGCCAGAACGCCTAGTACAACTAACCGACACGATCGTCAAAAATGATATAAAACTTAGGAACACACAAAACCTAATAGCTAACGTAAATGTAAAGATACACAAAAATCTGTCACTCAACTTAGATACACAGAAATGTCACTCAGCTTGAATATGCACGAAAATTTGTCACTGAAATTGAACGCATAAAAAATATCGCTGAACTGAGACACACACAAAGACCGGAAGAGGAGACTTCGGACGCAACAGATGGCAGTTGGAGAACATCAATTAGACGGCACTTGGCTGGGGAGCGAGCCGTCCCCATCTCCCCCTCCCCATTCGTTAATGAATCCCCGTTGTCATTCTTCAGGGTTGGGTTTCTGAGCCCTATACAATTAATTATGCGCCGAGCTACATTCGTTCGTTAGCGTAGCAAAAGTTGAACATTCTGCCCTCGTCCGTCAGCGAGATAATATGCAGAGCCGCTACGTGTATTTGCGAGCTCACGTGATTAGCTCTTGAATGCACACTTGCGCCAGCTAATTATGGAGAATATTTACACACGTGTAGGCAAACACTGCTCGTCCATGGAACCGTAAT
>VOMN01067662.1:0-10211 GCA_014899125.1 Orchestia grillus | reverse complement strand
CTCTTACGGCCCTCCGGGCTATTCGAACCCTCAACAGAGGGTTTAACCACACTTACCCGATTTTATTTCATTCTAACAGTGTGATTCAGTTTAATTACAGTTCATCTTCGCAGAGTGAGGCTCATTTCCACTCGATGAGGGTAAACTTTTACGCCATCCAAGTCATCATAATAGATCAGCAATCCTCCCTGTTCCTCAAGATGTCCCCAAAATGAGATGAAAGACAGTCCTTCGTGGGCGATTCCAAAATGACCGAATAGTTATGATAACTACTAAAATGATTCCATGATAACGGCTCATCGAAGTCCCTTTAGCTTTTCCAACCTGGATACAAATATTTTCAAGAGTTACCTTTCGAGGAGACCTTTGCTGAATCTCCAAAAGCGTGCCACATAGTCCAGCGTGGCATGGAAGGAGGCTTCTTAGACTGTCTGGCACAACAGGGATTTGTGCCATGGGCTGAATTGAAGGTTGTCACAAGGCTGCTCCTAATTCTGACCTTAATTTGGAGCGGCCAAAAAGTGCTGAGCATGGAACATCTTCATCTAACCCAGTTGTACTAAGCACACTTGTAATTGCTACAGTTGCAATGCGTCACTTGGCTTCACTTATAGAAGTTGCATCTACTGTCGCTGCGATAACTGCATTTGCATTTCAACAAAAGCAATAACTACACTTGTATTTACCACAATTGTATTTTCTAGTGCTTTAAGTTCTAGCGAAATATAAGTTGAAACTTTAGTCATTAATCTCTCACGACAAATGGTCCGACAGTACCGCACACATCGTTCCTTCGTTTCAATGCACGACACAGCTGTTCTGTTGTTTGGTGGGTGGCTCTCCTAGAGAATATTTAATTTGACAAGCGAAGAAAACATACAATGTGTCTTGAGGTGACGTACGTTACAGTACAGGACGCCACACGTACCCCACAGGACGCCACACGTACCCCACAGGACGCCACACGTACCCCACAGGACGCCACACGTACCCCACAGGACGCCACACGTACCCCACAGGACGCCACACGTACCCCACAGGACGCCACACGTACCCCACAGGACGCCACACGTACCCCACAGGACGCCACACGTACCCCACAGGACGCCACACGTACCCCACAGGACGCCACACGTACCCCACAGGACGCCACACGTACCCCACAGGACGCCACACGTACCCCACAGGACGCCACACGTACCCCACAGGACGCCACACGTACCCCACAGGACGCCACACGTACCCCACAGGACGCCACACGTACCCCACAGGACGCCACACGTACCCCACAGGACGCCACACGTACCCCACAGGACGCCACACGTACCCCACAGGACGCCACACGTACCCCACAGGACGCCACACGTACCCCACAGGACGCCACACGTACCCCACAGGACGCCACACGTACCCCACAGGACGCCACACGTACCCCGCAGGACGCCACACGTACCCCGCAGGACGCCACACGTACCCCGCAGGACGCCACACGTACCTCACAGGACGCCACACGTACCCCACCCGATGATTCAATTTGAGTGCAGCCACAATATCACGCCATACAAAGTTGTTTTGCACTCACGTATGAAGATCACCGAATTATTCTCAGAATAAAGACGCCGCTTCATTCTTTTAGGATTTTGTTCCCTAACAAATTCCCCTATACGATTGTGCCGACAATAATTCAAAATTAGCAGCCGTTATCGATGCGAGAATTTACGAGCGTCGATGCATAATGAGCTTATGGCACAAATGGGACAGTTCCTGTCGGTTATTTGAATAATTCTCAACTCAACTTGCGCACAGCTCTCAACCTCGCCTAATAGCAGAGGTTACCAACCGAGGTCTCTGCTTTACATATTGCCGGACGGAAGCGTCGCTGCATGAGGTGTTCCATAGAGAGCGCAAATTTGGATGAAAATATTCTCGCGATGAGAACGCGTTGCTCAGTTGTAAACTGTTGCCGGCTGCACAGCACACCAGTGTTCAGAAAATCGAGTTGAAAACCGTTCATCGCAGTGACACGAGACCGCTACATGATGAAAACTTGTCTTCTAATTTCAAAACGCAAAAGAAAGTGCCACTTAGGTCTTCCTCAATGTGACACCTTAAGCATGGCGTTCTTTTTTTAGCGTTTCTTGTGTGGCACAAACGTGACACTAAACCAAGTGTTCCATTTAAAAGTGGCACGCTTGGAACTTGACAGGTGATTTGAAACGAGTTACCTTCCCTGCTTATTTCTAGCTGCTGCGTGGTAAGCTTGAAATGTGCTGTAGGTGTCCAGTGCATTTTAAGGCGAGACCTAAAAAATATCCCCTAAAGCGCCACGACTAAAATATCGTACACAGAATTATTGAGCATAGGATTTGTTCCATTCGTGGGATATGATCGAGGGCAAAGCATTTTTTTGCGGAAAATATATTACTGCACGGAAGTATTCTTAGTAAAAACTATGTCACGAAAGGCATTAAGCGCACGCGCGGTTCTTAAAAAAATGACGAACAATATTCATCTCAATACATTCCCTTCTGTTCGATGAGCACGTTTTTTTTCTCAGCAGCCCTAACAGTGCACACAGAACTGCTGGTAAACTCGACGCGGAGTTCAGACGAGTGAACTTTACCATTGTAATTCCCTGGAGTTCACAAAGCCCTGAATTATGTATTCGACTCTCTCCGTTTTTCAGACTAGTCGATTTCGTGGTGAGCACAGAAGTAGGGTACGCTTACTCGTGCGGTGAAAGAATGAGCCCAAGCATGGACGGTGAGGGAAGTTTGATCTCAGTTTTTGCTTCAAGCATGACTAGACTAAACAACGCACACTGTGCGCGTGACGGGGTGCACACATCACGAAAGTGCACTCAAGGACTTGCTGAACTCGGGAAGAAATGAAGCCATAATTATCAGAGGCACAGGAATTTGACGAAAAAATGTTTGTGCACCTTATCGTATTACAGTAATTTAAAAACAAAGCCTGTACTAGCCATCGTAACGAGCACACCGTTCAAGATGCTAACAATGAATCTGTTGCAACTCGGGTAGTAACAAAAGACAAATTTAAAGCCGCTTAGCAGACATTGCTCCTGGAGATTGCTGATCCTCGCAGATTCAGTGATCTGATAACTTATCTACTACAGAGTTTATCTTAGACAAGTTGGGGCTACATACTGCTAAATTTTTGGTTCCCAATTTCTTTTCTAATCTTTCTATGCTGATGGTTGAGAACAGCCGAGAAAGCCGTACTGCACAGCTGGTGCCCTGCTTTATTGTTCAGAACACGAGATATCTCAAATGTCCCCACGCTAGTGTTCAAAAGTTGATCATTTTAATAATTGAATGATGCTACGTTGCTTGCTTATTAACTGTTCAGTTGCATTATTGACTAGATTTTATTTACGAAAATTATTATAGCAAATTCAGTAAATAACACCAAGCTATTTCTGGAGGCGTCTTTTGCGCTCGTGCTCCTTCTCCCTTGGTATTTTAATTTTGAATCTGACAGGAGCACAGTTCAGCCAACGGGAATTTTGTATCTGACAGGAACACAGCTCAGCCAACGGGAATTTTGTATCTGACAGGAACCCAGTTCAGCCAACTGGAATTAATGCTAATGGGTTATTATATATTTAGCAGAATAAGGGACGCCCAGGATCCCAAGACGCTCATATATAAAAGCCCAGTGGATGTTTCCAGATATGTACTCTACAATATTATTATACAATAATAGCCCAGTGTTGCTTGCTTGCTCTACCCGTCTGTCCGCTATTTGTCACGCTCTTAAAATTTAGCTAAGAAAAAATTCCCGTGTCAGTATTCCTGAACTAATAGCGAGACTGTCAGAGTAGGCAGTCCGTATCAGTAATACTACAAATAATCATATTTCACTTGAGACTTACGTAAATCAGGGGGCATCTTAAGAAATTACCATCATTTGTCCCGCCATTTTTGGCGGGGCGCGTCTACCAGTCTCTAAAATAGTCTACTCTACCCCACTAGCTAAGCCCTTTCGCTGCGTGGAACTGATATCATCAGTCCCACGTCGTACACGTGTCAATTTCACCGTCGATCTTCTCAGCCCCGTGTCACTGTGAGGGTTTTCGATGACTGAAGAATTCAGTCCCACGCAGCAAAAGGCTCAAGAGTTTCTAGAGGAACAATACTGGGCATGGATCTCTCCTACAGTCAGCTCGGAGATAGAAAAGAAATTGGCCACATAAAAATGACAAATGTCTTCTAACATCTACCAACAATTATTTGTTCGAGCTGTTCCAAGTTTTGCGCACAAGTGTAGCCGGAGAATGTCCACTTCGCGGAATACAAACAAAGTACCGCACACAAGTACCGCACAAAGTACCGCACACAAAGTACCGCACACATTAGACTTGATGCAGTGTAGGGGAGAATGGTTAATGACAACAAAGGGAAGGATTCATAAAGAACAAGGGGCCGTGCTGGTGGCAGATGGGTCTGTCTTGCATGGCGTACAAGAACTTCAGTTATTGGAGCCATAGAGCGACCGCCTCAGTCCAGTCTAAACTGGAGTAGCGGCTTGAGAACAAGGCCATGACGCACGCCTGGGTCTCCCATTGTATGTACTGTGACCCATAGAGAGATCAACTCCTTTATTCCTGATTTTTTTTCTCATCTGAACTCCTGTATAGAACACAAGACTGCTTGAGTACAAAGACCGAGACCAGTTTTCGCTGGTGAGAAAGTAAACATAAGCTTTATATCTAGGTTTGAAAAGTACGAGTAGATGTACTTCACTTGCCTGTTGCAGATGTATGTATTTATTAGAATAAGGGACGCCCAGGATCCATATTGTAGGTTAAGATTTGGAAACATCCACTCGGTTTAATATTTATTACCCAAGTTTTCGCACGCTTAAGCAGCGTGCGTTTTCAAGAGACGAAAGAACGTAAATTTTAGACCTATGACATGCTAAGCCGTAAATGCGCTACGCCGACAAAATTCATTCATTATTGACGGGGAAAATTTAACAGAGATAGGAACATGATGGGTGAAACAGCGATCAACTAAATGTCAATAATGTCCTCGTACACATGTACAGAAAACCTAACTTGGTGACCACTTTCACCTGTAACGTTTATATGATCGTGGGACCAGGAATGACGACTATGCGTGAATATTCCTTCTCGCGTGAATGTTGTTTCGTCTGGAAAAAGAACTACTAATGCAAAATCGAATTGTTCTACCTCGTTTTGTAAAAATACGTTGCCAAATTCAACAGGCGGTGGACAATCGTCAGCATTTAAGCCCTGTACACGCTAAACATGATATGGATGGTGAAGGTTTTCGTGCAGCTCTTGCCACACTCTACTGGGACTTGTACGATGAATATTTATCTGAGCACTGACGTATGTCGTTGGGTCATTGTGAAACGTTGTAGTATTTCGTGCTCCATCTCTGGACCCTTTGCTCTTCTAGGGCGGCCTGCAAGAGGCCGTGCTACGCGGAAGGGTCCTGTGTCACGCAGTGTCCTATGTATGGCTGCGAATATTTGATGCACTGACACACGTCTTTTGGGACCTCTCTCCGTAAATTCCCGCAGCCCTCCAAGAATTGCCGTTTGCTATACCGTAAATTAAGTGCATTTCTGCAAGTTCTTCTTTCGTTATTTGGTCCATTACCGTTGATAGCTTTGCGCTAAGATCGCCTGCTCAATGTAAACTAAAGCTCCGAGTGCATTTTTAACTTCGCTGTGAAGTACAGTAGTCTGCCGATCAGTCACTTAGGCGCAAGGTTTAAAAGTTCACTGGATGTATATTTTTTAGACTTCACGTCTTGGTACCTTTTTAACTAAGCATTGGACATGCTTCCTTAGAGTTAAATGTGATCATTTCTACAAAAAGAACCTTATGTTAAATTTTATTCAGAAAATCCTGAAACACTCTGTATAGTCACCCGCTAGTAAGAGCTAGTGAGTACGTAAAATAGAGAGCTGTGATGCTCAGATATTTAAAGGAAGACTTTGGGATAACATTTATTTGACCAAAAATTTCCTGGCGCTTAGCTCATAGCTGTGGGGCACCACTTGAATGGAGGACGTAAGCGAAGAGCTGGCGTTTCCTGGGCTGACCTCCCTTCTAACTGAGTTGACGCTCAAAGTTATAAAATGAGTAACATAAGTCAAAGAGACACAATATGTACAAAAACAAAGCGTAAAATTAGCTGAAACAAGACACAAAAAATACGTACACAACTCACATGAGTCGAAAGAAAAATAAACAAAAACAGTACAAGAAATTGGCTAAAACTTTCCCAAAACATACACAGAAGACACAAAATATACATGCATATGTAAAACTTAAATTGAGTCAAGACAAGAAAGTGCACAGTCCATGAACTCCCCGGACAAAAAATAAGTAACCTGCTACTAACATGGAGTAGGACCTCCACGAGCACGAACAATGGCGGCAATTCTGCTCGACATTGAGTCTACAAGTGTCCTAATCTACACCTGGTTGATTTTAAGCTTCTCTCGCATCAAGTGATCTCGTAGTGCAACCACATTACGGGGATGACCTTCTCGACGTCTAACGTGTCCTTCTATGGGGTCCCACAAATTTTCTGTTGGGTTCATGTCTGGAGACTTAGCTGGCCAATCTAAATGCCTGGCATATTTTATATGACTGTCATGCCAATTAGTTCTGATGAGTTATCGTGAAAGATAGGCAGAGCAACACGCCTTTATTTATTCAGATATTGTGCAAAGGGTAAAACTTGGTTATCTAGCAACTCAATGTAGCCATGTTCGTTCAGTTAGACGGATACCTCAATCAAAGGACCCCCTTTCGTACAGATGAAACAGCTTCATAAGTCATAACATGACAGACCCTTCTTCTTGTATCGCCTCTTGCACACATGTTTTGTGGAAGCTTCTCATGGTCATCGATGAACACAACGGTGGTTATCATTGCTATGGAGACAGAATTGTGGCTCGTATGGCCACATGACACTTCTCCACACCTCTACAGTCCAATGTGCGTTAGCTTTGGTTTAGTTTAAACGAGTGGTCTTGTGACCAGGAGTTAACATCAGCTGTTTCCAAGCCATTCTCCTCCATATATCCATTACATGGAGTTCCTTACGAATAGTTTATACAGAAACAGCAGGAGAACGACCATCATTGATGTTTCGCAGCATTTCCATCCTTGATGCAAAGTGATTCCGGTTAACTATTCGAGAAACACGGCGGCGGTCCCTATTGGCCAGGGCTTTCTTCCGACCACAATTTTGCCTTGAATTGCCGTAGCGGATTGTTTACATTGTCGGTAGACTCGCATAACCGTAACACGACACGCCAGAAAATTCCGCTCCTTCCTTCACCGGGCGTCCCTTAGCCCGATTAAATGCAATAGCCCCTTTTTATCACTTCGAGACATCGTGCTTTCGTCCCATCGTTGTGGAGCAACTAAGAAACAAATCTATACCTCGCTAGTTCTAAATGAAAACTGATGCCTGTTCAGCACTTGCATATAACCTAAGCTTCGGACAAAACTTTGAAAGCCGATTGATCATGAAAGTTATAAATAATTGGAGCTAGAAAACCAATACGTGAATAATTTATTGTCCGGGGAGCTTTGATGTGAACAATTAAGAGAGCGTAGGAAGCAGGCAAGTCTCGACAGACCATCACGTTCACACATTTTCCGACTCGAAGTGGATACCACGGCGCAAAAGGTGCGTCGGGGAGGCTGTGGCGGAACTTTTCACTCCAAAATTAAGGCAGGAGAACACAGACTGGAAAACTGCATTAAAAGTGAATAACAATTTTAGAATATAAAAGATGATTCTCAAGGACTAGCAAGGGTTGATCACAATGAGTACAATCAAACTGAACATTGTGCTCAGGTTGGCTATCGAAAATTTCATTAATTGTTAATATAGCGAAAATAAATAAAATGTTGGCAGAGGAATTAGTTTGAGCAAAAGAATTCGATGTGTGAAAATGAATTTGAAGTGCGAAAATGGATCGATCGAAGCACCTGAATTTCACATCGACGAAAGAATTTAATACGGGCGAATAGATTTTACATGAGAAAACTATTTGGAGATAATGAAAATTTAATTTAAGCACATGAAGTTAATGTGAGCAACTCAATTTAATTTAAAAATATGAACTCAGTTTAAAGGACTGAATTTCCACGGAACAAATAAATTCAATTTGAGCTCAGGAAATTTACTTTTTCTAAATGCATTTAATATGAGTGGATGACTTGAACATGCACGACAGGATTAAATTAAGTCAAACGAAGCGGCCAAATAAGACGGACTCGAGCGCTGCCGCCTCCAGAGCGCACAGCGCGGCCCCACTTCCTTGTCGCATCAGCCCAATTTTCTGTTCAAAATCACGCAGAAATAGTGAATGTTCAGAACGTTTTTCCAGCTATTCAATTTCTTTGTTGAATAAATTAACTATTTATTTTAATTATCTAATTAAATTGTTGAATTTAATTATTAAGGGGGAAAATGGAGTTTTTTAGAATTTGATTTCTGAATTAAATGAATTAATTCCACATTTCTTTATTCGGCCTCAACATCATGAAACTAAAACAAAAATTAGTCGCTACATGCTGCGTTTCTAACCCATAATTAATGTTTAATAAACATAAATGGGCAATAATAATTTATATAATATTTCTTTCTGGTTGCATACCTATATAGGAACCGAAATAAACGAGAAAGCGTGTCGATATAATGAGGTTAAAAAAATTTTTTTGAATAACTTATGGACACAAATATTCCACTTGAACAGAATATTACCGCGACATGATCCAAATGTAACAACGGAATGCAGAATAGCAAACATATAGGTAAAAATCAGAAGATAAGAATAACAGAAAATAATAGGAAACTAAAACGACACTTTCGAAAGAGAATACTTAGATGTTACAGAAGGAGGACACTTCTGCCACCGCTGCCAAGTCCCGCGCACATGGACCTAGACGAACTGGTCCCTCGTACCTCCAGGTTAGAAGAAAATGAAGCACGCACCTCAAGAAGCCGAGGGTAGAAACACGAGTTGCTCAATCCAAACTTTTATTGCACAGAAACCTTAAGCTAAACTCCGAAACTTGAAGAAAAATTAGATGCATTTGTAGGCGAGCGAAGGAGAAGGTCGTCGTTGGAGCAGTTCTGACAGGCCTCTCCATTGCTGCGAGACCTCACGGCTCTGCCTTCCTGACGGCACTCGTTCAGTCGAGCTGCTAATGGCTAGCTCTGAATGTCTAAACCCTCACATGTCTTAGCCCTTACACGTCTAGACTCGTGCAGTTTCCAAAAAATTATATCTGAAGAATTTCGCACAATATTTTCTTCACGAACTGAAGGAACAGGGCAGTTCGAGTCAAGTATCCCTTAAAGAAACTGCTCTTCAATTAAGATGCACCTTCAATCACGCGCCCCTCCAGCCACGCATACCCTGACTTGCCCAAGCCTCACACGCACGCAATGTACTCATTAAGTTCATCAGGAGTTTCACAGCTAGGAATGACCACAACAAGATCTTCCGTCTCGCTTGACACTTCAAAATGTTGCAGAGGAAGCGACCCACACAAGCGATCCGAATGTTAGATGAAATCAAAGNTGAGTGCCCGTAGGCATCCCCACGGAAAGTGAGTGCCCGTAGGCATCCCCACGGAAAGCGAGTGCCCGTAGGCATCCCTACGGAAAGTGAGTGCACGTAGTCATCCCCAAGTAAAGAACCAATTTTTCAACAGCCGTGCCAGAGAACAAGCGTGGGGATGGTCACAGGACTAACAGCACATGGCCGCGCTCTGACGAACAGATGCAGGCTACTGCGTGGACTCTGCAGTCCCTTGACTTCCAACCTCACTCCAGAATAGACAGCAGAGTAAGCATTCGATGCCCATATTTGGGGGTCTTCCGACACTATCTTCCGACACTGACTGATCGTGCGAAGTCCTCTCGAGTCAGGGCACACGATTCACGCTCACTGATGTCAAAGCTAACTAAAAAAGCTACGGGCTTGCATACAAGCAGTTTTTCGGTACACGATGGAATCTTGCACTGCTCACCGTAATGTAAAATTGTACAAGATTACTTGGGAAGCTTTCAGCGCGTTACTTCCCAAGCACACAAAAATAGCCGAACCTTGATGTGTTCAGGGCAATAAACTTGCTGTGGCCCAAATGCCAAAGTTTCTAAATCTACTGCCACAGCTTCAAA
>VOMN01067652.1:0-14969 GCA_014899125.1 Orchestia grillus | reverse complement strand
CAGCCATCACGGACGGCACCACGCTCATCATTCCACTTCATTACCTGCATCATTTTCGCGGCGGGAGGGAGCCTCCAATCATACTTTCTCCCACTGCATGGTAATTAACCGCAAAGATTTCCATCACTCGATGTTACGTTCACGAAGTCGCCCCTGAGAGGGTGATTAAAATCATGCTTAGCAGGTAATGGCCGAGGTTACCTGCTGGGAGGCGAGGGATTGCCTGCGTTAGCCCCTCCCAGGATGTGATAATCATCTTAGGTCATTATTATAATAATGATGAAGACGCAAATAAGAACGACATTATATACAATGAGTAGAATTAAATAGCAATTTATGTAAAATGAAGTGCATGTACCATGGTTTGTTTTTTTATTGATGAGTACATCCATGAATTGGACCATCTGGGAAAGTGAAAAAAGTCATTAAATGGTTTCACTGTGTTCGGAATAGATGACTTATAATTTCGTGAATCCTTCAGGTAGACGCGTTCATGAAATATATTTAGAAAGGTGAAACGACGAATAGACACTAATTTCTCACACAAAGTGTTATCGAACAACATACGTAAAGAGCAATGACAATAAACTATGCAATTAATAACAGATTTCAAGAATTTCACTGCAAAAAACTTCAAACAGTCTACAAAAATATTTAAGGCTAGTTATTTTTAGTCTCAGTAGCTAAAAAAAAACTTTAAACCTTGATTTAACGCTTCAGATGCTTCTCCGTGGTGACTTTCATGAAAACTGAAGCTGCAAACGAAGCTCGTGAATGCTAACTGTACAAGGACATGGCGGCTCAGTCGACAGCTCGGTGAGAGCTGCACACCCTCTTTGATCACGCTCAAATCCAGTTCAAAGCGTGACTGCACCCCAATGTTCGGAAATTCCTTCTCTCTCCGACAACCGAACTTTGGGGCAATCATTCCGGCATATTCGCGATTAGGAATTGCTTGAAACTCTAATTATTCTGTCGATAAGGAGACTTAATGGGATCTAGGACATACACTGCCATTACTGTGCAGCTATTTGATTCGTGCATAGAGAACCATGTGTAGGAAATCATCACTAAGACAGTATGTCTTGTTCCTAAGCATTGCTTTAGTCTTCTGACTTTTCTGTGATTAAACAAGTTATGACTTACAACAAAACCAAATCAAATACAGAGAAACGTGACAGAGGAACAAGAAAATCTACGGACTTTAAAACACGCATTTCAATTACTTTCTGTTATAAAGAAGCCATGGGGTGTAGAGCATAACTGAAAAATCTACGCGCTTTAAAACAAATATTTCAATTACCCTCCTAAGCATGAAATGGCGATATAGGCAGACAAAGGTCTAACAACGTTAGTTTATCGAATGAATCTTTACAGTATCTGAAATGAATCAGAAAACTGACCTCTGTGGACAGGCAGCCATAACTTTTGCAAAACTTAATCAAACGTCAAATAATGGCAGAGTTAAAGGAGAAGTGTCGGAATGGATAACTAATCATGTCGCTTACCCTCGTCCAGTTTCTGAAAGGGACTATGAAAATTTGCAAGAATTTTAACTTTCACAGAGCTCTTAACCTAGACCAGTTATTCACTAGTAAATGTGTGCATTCTTTTTTGAAACTTATTTTTCTGAGAGCTGTGAACGTTTACATGCTAGCCAAAGCTCACCCACAAATGTGCCTGAGGGTTACATATTTTTGTATTTCAGCATTTCCTCAGCTAATAATTCACGAAAGCAAAAGCACGTTTGTTCAAATCGTCTCTAAACGAACAAATAAATTATGAAATCACATTATATTCCGGCCGAGATCAAGCCCAGAACAATTCTGATCATGCTCATTGCGATAATTATAACTTTCTTTGTGTATCAGGCTCGCAATAGAGTTAGTGCTGCTGCAGCAACCGTCAAAGTAGGTCGTTTGCGCGGTGGCTCCCATTCGGTATTTACATAAGCAGTTGCAGGAAGGTCTCGCCAGATGAGGATATTTTTCAGCACTCAACGAAGATGAAATTAGCCTTACTGCATGCTGTAATAATTCGTAGTTTTTGTTAGGCAGCAAGTTCGATCGCTAAGGTTCAGATAACAACAACCTTCCTGCGTCAACGTCCGTCGGCGTACTAAGCTCCAAAAGCTGCCGGCCGTGATAGCCAAATTTCACCGCTAAATGAGTGTTCCGTATTGTGGATACCATCTTATGACTTCAGACACAGCTTCCACTCTCAACGCGCTTTAAAGTCTATCGGTAAAGTTCGGAATTTTTATTTTTGGAGTAATCAACGCACGGTTAAACCAGACCTAAATCTGCGAGAATAATCTGCTTTGTTGGACTTGATTTATCACAATATCCAAAAAAAAAAAATTAACACACAACGCACAGATTTATAACTTGACATCTTGAACGTTATTCACTAGACAGACACGTTTTCTATCAAGATGATATCACCTTTACAATTTATTGTTTTACAATAAAAATTAGTGTGGCTGCTAAAGAGAAAATCGTAGAAATTAATGCACTACATTCCAGTAGAAGGCATTTTAATAAAAAAAGTATGCACACTTGACTCACTCTACGTACAAGGTACGTACCGAGAACCTCAATCGGTTCGATTTCTACAAGACTCATCAAGCGAAAATGAAGGCAAAATCGTAAACTTCCCTGAAAACAAGGGCCAGATTCATTCAAGGCCGCCAAATCTGTCATATTGATGCTCAAGGCCAGAAAGCGTTGAGTGATAATTGAATAATTCCTGAGCGCGTTGTAAGAATGAGCAATAATTCAAGTGCAAGGGGCTTTCACCGCGGCGAAGGCTGTATCGGGGCGAGCTGAGGAATTTGTCAAATTCTTTATTCACTTGCAATTAGGCACACGGAGTGATAAAGGGACTCCATGAACTTGCACCTCTAAGGACTTTATTTTCGATTGCGTCCTTGCATTCCTGCCGATGAAAAGCAGCAGCATAGGTTGACTTCTATATCTCAAACGCTCTCACGAGCGGGGCAGCGTTCAAATAATACTTTATATTTCATTACGAAGAATTAATTAAATATTAAATTAAATACCGTATTGAATTTCACAAAATTAAGCAACAGGGTGCTGTTCGTTATCAACATTGACAACAAATTCATGACATTTCACAAACACTCAATCCATAGTAGCCATTTTTCGTGACCTCTGTGTCAAATGAAATAAAATTCTGCCTGCATTGAGAAAATGATGAAATTACTTCACTGTTTAGCGTTTCCGGAGCAGTGGCCTCGGGAGTGTTGCTAACTTATGCATTGTGAAGATGTAATACGATTAAAATTAAGGTAACAACGCGTTAAATTCTGGACCGAGGGACATAAAAGTGCGAAATGCAAATTTTAAATTGAGGAGTCCACATTTAAACAAAAATTTAATGAGGAAAGAAAATAGTTAAGGGTAGAGAGAAATGAAAAATAAATAGTAAAAAATGAACTAACATACGCTGCAGGCTACACTACATTGTTAGTAGTAATTCTTACTACAAGTCTACCAAGCGTAGCAGCAGCCTCTTTTCATTTATTGAAGTCGAGCAGAAATCATCAGTTCCAAGTGAGGAAAAAAGCTCAGACTAAATCGAAAAAGACGCAAAATGGCACCGGGAAAATGAGCGGCGACTTGCTAGCCGGAGCTCGTTAATTATTTCCGATATATTTTGCCGTGCGCTGCAATGCGACGCTTGCTTTTTTAACGCGCGAGCGATGCAGGGGGACGAGAGGTCCCGAATCACTGCCAACATGTGTGGCGAGCTAAAATTTGTTTCGTGCTAAATTGTGTGCGGCATCTTTTCAACCGTGGATGCACATGCTCACAAGTGTGTAAACGGGAAAATTTTGAGCTGGAAGTCGAACTCAACTCCTCTGAGTGAAATTTTTGGGAGAAAATGAGTTTGGTGTCGACCACTGATGATGAGTAATTTGTTTTACACGTCTTTTGAGCTCAGTTTGAAATCGTCGTAATTGTTGTCAGACATGTACTAAATATCATTATTATGGTGCTGATATCATTTACGAAAAAAGAGTTGTTAAAATCATGTCATGTTCATCATTGTGTAGTATTTGAGGTGAAGTGAATTGTTTGCATCTTTAAAGCTGTCTTTCCCAGTGAGAAAAAATTTGATTTTCATCTAAAATGTAAAATATGAACCTTGCATGCCACAAAATAAAATAGCTAAAGAGGCTAATTTGTAATACAGGAATTATTAATATTAACAAATTCCTAGAGATGAATAAAAGGATTTTAACGCACGAGCTCTGTTGGACGACCGCACCTAACAGGCACCGCTCGTGAAAACCTAACCCTGCAAATTATCACGATCGTAAACGGCTTTTGTCCTTCAGATACCTGCCCAGTGTGAGCGCTTGTGTAGCCGTGTCATTTTTTTGCCGACGCTAAAATGATCAAAGCGAAAGTTTGAGCCAGGAATTGAGACAGTCATTATTGACACTCGTTCTTATAATGCGATGAGCACCCACAGCACGATTCGGTTACTGGTCAGACAAGGGCCGGAGCTGCAGCAGCTGTGAGGAGGCGAGCTCGATCGAAAAGTCATTCCCTCTAACACGCAATTATCAGCTAACTTAATAAT
The DNA here is from genome assembly GCA_014899125.1 of Orchestia grillus. NCBI lineage: Eukaryota > Metazoa > Arthropoda > Malacostraca > Amphipoda > Talitridae > Orchestia > Orchestia grillus. Next base: position 10,358 of record VOMN01067652.1, on the reverse strand, counting down.
TCATGAACCCGTCATACTGCAGCCATTCCGCCGTAGGTCAGGGCTCGTAAATGGAAGGTTTTAAAGCGAGCTTTGCAGGTGCTACTCGCAGCGACCTGGTAATACGAGGTATAGCCACGTGCCTGAAGGAATAATTTGTATCTGTTGAATTTTTGATGCTGCTTAAAAAGTCAATAGATTATAGAGCGCTACTCTGAAAATTTCGGAACCTTTTTTATCACATTTATGTGGTTCTCTCCTATGTTTTATTTTTAAGTAGAATATCCTTGTTTTACTTTTGAATATTTTTATAACGTACGGGAATTTCTCCACACTAAATTACTCTCTGCTTCTGATGGACTCCAAATTATGAAGTGTTCAAGATCATTGAAAGAAATACAAAAATCATCACTGAATTTGGCTTCCAAACCTTTCAAATATTTTTTAGCAAACAATTTATACTGAACGTTATGTTGATTATTATAATACTAGTATAGACACTCCCTGCCAAAAAAGGCGTAACTAATTATATTAAATTTGTAAGATACCCTCTTATTTACGGAAACTCTGACATGAAGTAATGTTATTTTCAGTATCATTGACACTGACTGCCTTATCTGGCAGTCTCGCTATTAGTTTGGGAATACGGACCCGGGAATTCTCTCCTATCTAAATCCATAAGAGCGTGATAGAAAGACTGACCAGCCAAGCAAGTAACAACTGTGTATCAGTATATAGGGGACAATACTTACTGGGTTGCACAGCAGCCCTAGGATGTATGTATCACTCAGCTCGTTCCCGTCGTCATGTTCTATTCTAACGGCTGCTAAATTGCATCAACAGTATGTGCCATTAACAAAATAAATTCCGCATGGTTACTTCGGAATAAAATTTGGAAAATTTAAGCTTCAAGACTCACCACAGACATTAAAACAACGCATTATTCTGCCAAAAAATATCTGAAGCGCAACATGCATTAAAAATTTAATATTTTTTAGTCAAAAGAATTTCTGCGTTACATGAAAATGATATTTAAGAATTACCTCAAAAGTTTACGAAAAAATGGGTTATCCTAGCTCGAGAAAATACTGCTTTTGAACAGTACGAGTTTACCTGATATATATTACTTTACTGTACATCGTACAAAGTGTATGAATGACATATGAATTATGCACATATCTGTACAGAGATGTATTATTTTGCTCTCATTATTTGTTTGTTGTATACGATGAAAAAATGTTTATGACTCTGATGACCACCGCTGAAAACTAATGACCGACGCTGATTGCTTCGTCACAGCGGCAATAAAAATTCGGAGAGAAAATGGGCTTTACTAGAACACTTTCGAAGAAGATGTAACTGTATTCAAACCGCTCTACAAAGCTTACACAAAAGATAGAAGAAATACAGATATAAGCAACTTAAAAAAAACAATACGGTAACACTAAGCATCTTGAGTTTCTTTGGTAAACGTATCAATCATTATATGTATATTTAAGAAGGAAGTCAATCTGTCACTCTTAGATCTTTTGCTAGTAAAAAATTAATCAATCAACAGACGTACATTAAAGTTCTCTATCAGGTCCGCTCAATGACAAGTGCCCGATGCATCCCACAAACGGACGTAACTTGCGCACGTTCAGATCGCCTGATTTCATTTGAGAAGAGTAAAACATTCATCATCGAGTAAACCACTTCCAGCGATGGAAATAACATCATCGCTCATCGACATCGAGCTCGGCAGGATGCAGTCTTATTTCAAGACAGCAAGGGAACATCATCATTTGATTATACTCGACGCGGCTCTAGATGCTGTTGCCAAAGTCGTGTTCTCATTTCGACTCAATATCTAGACACTGATTGCCTATGTAGTGGCTCCGTATCTAGGCTCTGATTGCCTAGTGACTCAATATCTAGGTTGCGATTGCCTAGTAGCAAATCGATGTGAACGTCCCGATTACATGACGGAAGAGCGGCTGCAGCGCGGCCTGAACGAGCCACGAGATCGGGTCCTCGTGATAGGAAAATTGTAATCGCCTCCAGACATGATAAGAAAATCCGCCCATGCACTCATGTAGTCGCGTCCTCGTCACCTAAAGTACCTGTTGAGTTATTGTTCCTTATAATTGTTTGATGTAAAACCATATGCCCTGGTTGAATGTGAGAAAGAGATAGCTTACCTTTTAAGAGGAGGAGAAATGATTTTCCACTTTCACTCCAATTGAGGAAGGAAAGCCATGATTTTTGTTGTAACTGAGGCGTGATCTTAGATTCGATTCCCTACTTTAAGAGTCTCAAGTCATGACTAATAACATCGTTTGTGCTTCATATATAGGCTTCCACAATAACAAACAAATATCAAATTTGCAAGCAAAGTTATACGTCCTTTTTGTTCATTGAGGTAAATTTATGTCAGTTATACTTTTGTTCACCAACACCCAAAGGAAATGTAATTCATATCCGTACATCAATATCAGTCGTACATTTCTCGCAGCAGGCATTATGAATCAATTATGTAACCGTGTGAAACACACGAGCCTTCAACGACGCATCTTAAGTAAATCTACGGTACTTTTAGTCTAATTTCAATTTTCTTTATCTATCCTTTAATGTTGTATTTGGATACACTGACTAAGACTGAATAAAAAGAGAAGTAAAAACAATAACTACAGTGAAATTCCTGCACGAAGCGTTATCTAACGAACCTAAATTCCTGTCGTTGTACATCAAGCAAAATACCTTAATTCTCACGCACTTGAATGGGCAGTTTCCGTCCAATCAAGTCTTATCTAAGGACATACTGGAGTAATTTTCTGAAAGAAATGTGTACGCAAAGTTTCATGGCTTAAGACTAGGGAAGACAATATTTTTAACTCTATAATTATTCAGTTGATATAATCTAAGCCCAGAGATAATTCGAAGGGCAATGTCTTCCTCAACTCGTGAAGTTAATAGAAAATAAATGAATTATAGACAATTATTTCTAAGGGCATTATTTAGTTTCGCCTTCACTTTCTAACTCCAATTTGACTCACAGAAGCAGAGTTTTTCGCTAATAGATATATACTCTTAGATGCAAACTTTTTTAACAATCACTAAACCAGTTTTCCCAGGTTATTTTTAGTATCGCCCAAACCGTACGATCATGTTACCACAACTGAGCCTAACTGATCCATTAACTTATTTAGTCATTTTTTGCTTGACTTTTGCCGATCGCCCCAAGTTTTGTCCCAAAACAGTCTGCACTCGCATCACCGAACGTTTCTCCCTAAAGTTCAGCTATATCCTCACGTCGGGCTCAACCTTGTTCTTTAGAATGAAATTCTTGCAAGCCGCGCCTGAATTCACGCTTTGTTTAGTCCCCAAGCTGTGGACGTAACCCTTTAGAGTGACAACTTGATCAAGAAAATGTTCGGGCAGCGCTATGGTACAGACGTTCCTTCGTACCAGGGCTGCCTCTAAAGAAATAACATAAATGTTGAAATTTTTTGTGTGATCTGATCGTCGAACAATAGCTAAGGTGCGAATTAATATCTTGAGCAATTTAAGTGCCTCACTAGCAAGTCACCTTAATATGGGAGCATGTTGTTTTGAATATGCTCAAACAATATACAGATATTAATTTTTCTTTTCAGTATATGTTCAAGGAGCGTCAGAAGAGTTCAAACCAATTAAATTTTGTTTTCCTCGTGTAACAGCTGACATTTTAAGCTTTCAACTTTATTGAATGATGCAGTGTTTCTCCAACTACTTTCCCAATCTCTGGTAGCAGTGAGTAGAATCAAACACAGCTTTTACTCGGAGACCAGTAGTTTTTCTGGCATTTATTCTTTCATTAGCAGTAAAATTAATAACTTCAAATTCATTCTCTTACTGAAAACAAAAATTCATTTTTATTCTGCTTGCCCAGGGGTTAACTTTGGTTGCCGGTAGATGCTAGTCACAAAACTTCTGATTTTTCTACTGGCTGCACAAATTTTCTTGTGTTTCCGTCCGCTTCCTGATTTTGAATTTTGTGCTCAGTTACTAAGTTCATAAACATGAAAAATCTGAGTCTTGTTTTTGATCCCACTGAAAGAATAATGGTTCAACCAAATTTTTCATACACTCTTAAGAAGGTCCAATACCTGACTGTTGGGTAGCACCCATGTCACGCGTCTCATAAAATCGTTCCCAGGAGCTACGATCCTTTGTCGAGAGTAGGACAACGCTCACTAAAATAGGAATCGCTTCTCTGAGCAGGCACTAAAACTTATACAAAAAATCTATGCCTCATTGGCGTTCTACCCAGAAGTCCCTCCTTTCAAAGGGTAAGTTGCTCTTAATAACGACCCGCTGACACAGCAGCGGAATGGATTATAACTACAGGTCCCTCGAAATGCCTACTACAATGACCCCTTATAATTTTAGAAATGCACGATCTGTTTCATGTGACGCATGCACAAAGGTGCTCGGGCATTTCTGTGTGGACTGTGCACCACATCACGCAGGGCCTCAGCTGGGCTGTGTGGACTGTGCACCACACCCCCACGCAGTACCCCAGTTGGGTTAATTACTGTAACAAAAAGCTTTGGTTTGACTGCAAACTCACAACTGAAGCCTCACACTGCACTGAGCGAAAGGCAAAACCTTTCATGTAATTCATCAGTACTGTAATGTTAGAGAAAAAGTCGTGCACGTTAATTTTCGTTTCAAAAAGTTTACCAAAAATTGTTACTGTTGTTTCCGATATTTTTTATGGAATTATTCAAGTTTTTAATTTCCTCATGAAATTGAATATTATCTCTGTTTTTACAAACATTGTTTATATCGAGAGTTAACAATCATAATTTCCTTGACCCTCACAATATATACTGATGCCTCCAGTTGTAATTGAAAGTATAGATTTAAGTTCACAGTTATTTTGATGAATGACAATGACCGTGTTTTTGATAAAATCCCGTTTCATCTGTGCCATCATTCACCTTATTTCTGACGTTAATAATTGCTTATTTATTGGACGAGGATATCATTCTATTGCCACGTAATTTTTGAAGAGTTTTCCTCATTTTGATGATGCGCTCTTCTCATTTCGAACGAAGCATTCAAATAACACCTTTACGCGCAACGCCTGAAACAAACTGTGAGAATTCTGCCACTTCCTTGTTCGGTCGCCAGATTTGTGTATAAGTGTTCCATGCGTTAATATGCCATCTCAAAGCCATTAAGAGAACAGATCTTAATTCCCCTCGATATTATTTTCAGTCATTCTTTCTAAAAAGTTCAAGTCAGTTCGCGATCCTTTTCTGCGAACTATTTTCTTGGCCTGAAAGCAACGGCTCCGTCGGTCTAGTTCTCACCCTGAATCTTCCTTCACCGTCTACCTACTTCCCTTCGCGCCAGTGAACTCAAAGGGCTTCTCTTGAGCTGAGATCGATACACCGTCGTCTCGGTAAAAATAGATAATGAACTAGTGACTGCCTACACGCCTAGCTCTCTTAAATGGAAAGTGTAGTAGGCCGCTCCCGGCCAGGTCAATTTCAGCAGTTTCAAGCACGAAAGTTTGGGGAATTAAGCGAAAGATCTATATTTCGGTAGACCATTAAATTCTTATTCCGTATCAATTTTCTACTTTTTATTTTGTCGGCGAAGAACTTTTCTTAGGACACAAAATACGCGAAGCTCCGGGGGGAAAAAATTGAAAATGCCCAGTTCATGTGATGAAATTCCCGCAAATTCCGTTGTTTTTCGAAGCACTATTTGTCAGTTAAGATACTCAAACTTGACAATATTCCATTAGCGAGTTGTGAACTAAACGAGTTATTATATCCGGGAGAGCGATAAAGTTATCAAATAGTTTCGAAGGAAAGTGTTGCTCTTTCCTCCTACCGAAGTAAAAGTCAGGGGATTTACGAGTACTGGCCGCACAGAGCTACTCCACATCACTGACTCAGGAAAAAATCCGTAGCTAATTTACGGCGCTTTTCTGCCGTATTTCCGGTCGGTTTTTTCCAGTAAACTTGACGGAGAGACCCATTATTTGTAGGCTCTCTATGGACGAACAAAAACTGACACCTTTCACCTGATGAAGAAAACTGACAACTGCGCGGTTGCAGAGGGGAAAGCAAACAACTGCTCGGTTAAACGAATGGTAACAGCAAGTCATCTTCACGGAAATTAGGACCCTGGACAGTAACGGTCTGGTATGCTCAGTTCAATGGTTGTGATGAATGACGATGGCAACCGTCAAGCTGGTTCGGTTTCTACCTTGACATTTTTTCATCTAAGAAATAACAGTTGAGGTGATTTCATCCAGCTGCAGAGCACATATTATAGGAATAATTTATCAAATGAATGAGATGAAATTTAACTTGGGTCTAGGTAATCCTACTTTAGCTCTCCGGACTAGAAATTAGTGACCTATTGTCATTCGAACACTAGTGCATTTTTTTTAACTCCTTTCGAGGATGGCAACTATCGAGCCAAAACTGTCGTAAATTGCTGTGACAGTCATTCAAGATGTGCCAGGCATTTAGATTGGCGAGTTAATTCCCCAGACATGAATCTAGTATAAAATTTGTGCAACCACGCAGAACGATAAGCTAGAAGTCAGGAAGATCGTCCACGTACTGTGGCCACATCAAAAGATCAGTTGATGCAAGAGGGGTTAAAAATAGATCAGGTGTACTTCAGGGCTCTTGCACACTCAATATTGTACAGAATTGCCGCCATTATTCGTGTTCGTTTAGGTCCTACATCATATATGCAGCACAGGACTATTTTTTTATCGGAGGAGCTTATCGGTCCTAGTACCTGCTCGTCCCTGGACGTATAAGGTACTTTAATTTTTGCTGTGCTGACAGGCGAGACAAGTAAGATAGTCCATAAGCTATGAGTTGAAAATTAAATCAATGTCAACGGATATATTGAGAGTGATTTCGTTTTTAACAGAGCATAGTACTGCGATCGAATGAAATGATATGAGACAGGTAAAGTTTCAGGTTATAGAAATCAAAAGACACTCTTTTCAAGTCTTCATTGGGCTTAAGTATTTGATACTGATGAAAAGCGATTTACTGGAAGACTACATATTCAGTGGGAATGAAAGAGATTTCGAGTCACGTTCTGAGAGCTGGACAAAAATCGCAGTTTTTGTTTAGCACACAATGAGTTTTTTAGGTGTGATTAGCACTTACGTTTACCTGAGACTAAAGTTGTGCATGTGCGAATACTTAAGGATATTTTATCTAATCCGTCCCGGCACCAAGTTACGGGCTGCTTGAGTCAAATGAGAGCGCTGCAGCTTATTGATGTAAAGAAATGCAGGTGGGAAACGACTTGATATGGCAAGCTCATTTGGAAGTATTGACTGAAAAGTAGCAACAATATTACGGCCTTGTCATTTTAAAATTCATTGCACGCTCAAACTTGAGCTTAAGTACAACAATACATGCTCAAACTTTGGGCCCGAGGACAACATTACATGCTCAAACTTGAGCTTGAGTACAACATTGTACCTCAAACTTGAGCTTGAGTGCAACAATACATGCTCAAACTTGAGTTTGTGTAGAACATTACATGCTCAAACTTGAGCTTAAGTACAACATTGTACCTCAAACTTGAGCTTGAGTGTAACATTGAAAACAAGGACTCTCAAAATTGGAGCCCCCTGAAGCAGAGCTGTACTAGAATGTCCTGTTATTCTTGAGCAAAACATGCTTGGTCACAGATGATCAACTATCATTTCAATAGGAAGACTTTTCATAATAAAAGTAACTTATGAAAAGTAGGAAGAAAGTCCCGTTTGCCTAAATCAAAAAGATGTTTTCCATATTCTAGATCGATTCTAAATCATAGCAAGAAAATATTTTCCTCTTGAATGACCTATAATCAAGTGTGTACCAGTTTTCTTAGTACTCCATGTATCATATTGTAACCAATGCCAGATAAGATGCAATATTCAGCAACTTCACCTCCACTCTAAGTAACACTTTGTTAATGAAGGCTGCGGCTCAGCTTTTTTAGTTTTTCGAAGACCTCATGCAGACGGAGCTAAAGCACAGGTGGTCGCTAATCCAGCAATCGCTCTTCCTTAGCTGCACCTCCTAAGGTATGCTTCGCTGCACCTCTCGCTAAATCGATTGTTTTCCTCGGTTATTTCTCGGGAAAATTTAGGTCATCACTGAACTTCTCAAAGGCTGTAGCTGTTGTGTGTGTTAGAGGTGCACTAGTTGAGTACTCAGTAATTCCGATTAGGTATCATCTGAACAAAAAAGAACCTACGGCTTATAACAATCTAGGTAAGCGTTACCAAAAATTATTTTAGGTTTAGAATGAACTGTATAGATTGGTGTTCGTGCTGAATTTAGACCTATAATAACGTAACCAAATATTTAGGAAATTAATCACAACTTTTTTGATACGAAAATATATTTATACAAGAAATCACTTGCGCCTTCTTTTCAAGGAAAGGCAATTCGATTAATCCATTTCTTATTTGATCGAAATTGAAAAATTGACCGGGAATTAAAATTACGTTTTTGTTATTTTTTCTCATAAAGCTCAACAGCATAGTTGCAGAATTCGTTTCCAATATCAGAGAGGTAACCAAAATCATGGTATTATAGCTACAGTGTTTGCATTCATACCCCAGGCTTAAAACTACTGTTTGAATGCAGCTTTATTCATTTTAATTAGTGGTCTTCACGGAACAACAAAATAAATGTACCGCAAAAATGTGATCGTTTTTGCCCCAATGTGCGAGTTCTTTACAGGAATGGATGCTCCTGGTTGTGGGTCTGCTGTCGTTTATTAAAGAGAAGCTAGTGTAAGCGGCTGCTCCAAAGTTCATCAAGGTTTTTCTCGCTGTATGAGTGCATTTTTAGGAACGCACTCGTTCGACTTGCAAGTAATGAGGTGTAGGACAACACAGTCCGACTGCCGCCCACTTTTTCTTCCTCTAACGCATTGGCAGTTTTTACGCCATGTGTGTGTGTGCGTGCGTGTGTGTGTGTGTGTATGTGAGCTGAGGGCTGTGCTTCCGAGGATAATAGGGGTGCATATGTTTTCTTCATGTTTATTTCGAATATTTTTTTCTTTCCTCTAAAGATATCGCATCTACGCTTTTTCTAATTTGACACTCTCTCTCTCTCCCTCTCTCTCTCTCTCTTTCTCTTTCGCTTTCTTCCTCTCTCTTTCTACTCTCTTGTGAAGATGTACATAAATGTAAGCACTTAGGTTACCTTTACCTGCATATCTTCCCTCTCGAGGTAAGCATCGCCAGTCGTGGGACGGTAAATGGGATGCTTACTAAAATTAGCAGTTGAATCCTAGGAAAGTGTCGCTGTCCAGAATACCGAGTTTGGGATTTAGCATGTTTTTTTTTATCAAATTTCTGTCATTTTCACCCGCACGGAATCGAATTGCTGAACATTTCATGTTCAAACTACAAATGAATATAGTTTTATTTTTCACTACGAACACTAATAAATATCTATCTCATTTGATTCCAATAACTCACGTCGTTACAAGTATTTGTAATGGAAAAATGTTTGTAATACTTAAATTAGGTTAAAAGCTTTTTTGCGAAGATAAGCTGGAATTACTAACTTTGCCTTTTTCGCTCAGTATTTTAATTTGTTTTTAGAAATAAAAATCTATAAATTGAGCTAAATTCTCTGGAAATGTGCATTGTTTGAAAGGTCTTTCTACAGCTATTCTTGGAAAATTAATATTATCATTCATAACATCAAATTGAAGAAACGTGGGACCATCACACAACATTTTTTCTAAAAACCATTAAATTTACTCACAAGAGCATGCTCTAATGCATTTCAAACTTAGCGTAAAGTTATTTCAAGTTCAACACAATCGTAAACGTTCAACCATCAACGCTAAAAGTTCTGGCGGTCAAGACCCTATGACATGATTAGCTTACTGTACAAAAACACATCGCATGCAGGGGAGTTACATTTTATGGCACGTGCAAATTGGGTAGTTTCAAAAATTAAAGAATGTGTCGCTTTCGCTAGCTAAAAACGATTTGCTCGGTTAACGTTACGCCGGAGTTTCAAGGTAAAATTTCTCCGCTAGAGTTGTGATTTTTATGCGACAACAACCATGCCAGAAAACTTTTCTCTAACACACTCCTGTGCGAGACGCTCGTAGTGTATTTTCCCGTGGCAACTGTACGAGAAAACTCTCATAAAATTTTCCAGTGGCCACTATACGAGAAAACTCACATAATATTTTTCAATGGCAATGATTCGAGCAAACTTGCATGATATTTTCCAATGGCAACTATACAAGAAAACTCGCATAAAATTTTCCAGTGGCAACTATGCAAGAAAATTCGCATAAAATTTCTCAATGGCAATTATACGAGTAAACTTGCATAATAT
>VOMN01067649.1:0-30597 GCA_014899125.1 Orchestia grillus | reverse complement strand
TGTGGTATATATCCTGATCTCGGTTCTTCGTCATTCCTCATTCGAGTGTAAACCTGTATTTGATGTAAATCACTTGCGGTAAATAAATGTTTCCAAACATACCCAAGTATTGGGTCTCGGACATCACAGCATCGCTAATGTCCAGTTCTTATTGATAAAAATACAAAATTTCAGTCTGGTCATTGATATACTGTACATTACGACTCAACTGAGTCATAATATAGTATATCACTGAACTGACTGAGAGGTATCTTAGGTGCATTGTTGATTTTTTCTAATGTTTGCTACTGTATGTGGCGGTTACAGACGACTAGATGTTAATGCTGAGTTTCTGCAAATGTAAATTTCATGAATTTCTTCTTATCAGTTCAAAAAATAAATAATGACTTCAGGAAATATTTTTTCAAATTAAACTGAATATGGTGAGTTAAATATCTTACTGCGGCATTCGTATTTCAGGTAGAGTGTGAATGTTTTGTAGTATGTAGTTTTTATGTTTTCTACGCTCTTCCTAACATTTACATAATGGGCAACTATCAGTTTTTTAAAAGTTTAACAATTTTGCTGTATTATATTCAGATCCCTTCAAACTGAGAATAACCGAAAATTTGGGACAACCAATTTTTTCTTTCTTGATTAAGCAGTCAAGAAATCGTTCGATGTAAATATTGCAATATAATGAAAAATACTTCACTGCGTCATTTGCTCAATGTGAACATCTATTTTACAAATCATGTCATATAACGCTGCGTATAATTGTATCGCAGGCGGCATGCACCTGTTCTCGTGATATTAAAGTATAGGTCTTACGCAATTTCACTTACTGGGCATTGAGTGTCTTGTGAGGATCACCTGAGACTCTGTTCTATGGTATGAATGAGATAAAGACAACAAAGGAACTTTCTGAGTGCTATTCATTCTTTCTCATGAAAGAGACAAAGGTTTTCTAGAGCCAGCTTTGGGTTAATTTGAAGCCATGCACTGGTACTAAATCCTGTTGGAAGCTCCAAGGTGAACTTTGGAAATATTTTTAGGCTGAAGAAATACTTTTGTCTTAAATGTAAAATTATGAAATAAAAATATGCTTCAATACAGCAAGAAAAATTACTAGCCTATTGATCCATTTTTACCATGAGTTCATTAGTGCGATGATATTCTTTCAATGTGTATTTTTAGTGACGAAAACTTGTTCGCAATAATTCAACTCTACTCCGTATTTTTCCCATAATTTGAAGACCCACAACCTTGTATCAATGGGAAACCATTGTTTCTTATTCATAACTAGATAGAGATCTTCATTATTCCTTTGTGTCTTTGCCATCTTGTTGGTTCTGCTCATCTATACTGGTAAAATTTTTATCAGTTTTTAAGAGTGACGATATTAGTTTGGAGCAAGTTTTTGAATCAACTACTTGAGTCTTTTTCATGAGGCTCAAGTTTCATTTCAAGCTCAGGCTAATGTAAACTCTTAAATTTACTCTTCAATCATATACAGATCTTGGCGTATTTAAAACATTTGTTTCGATGTTTACCCCCGGCAGAGTCACTATCGCTGTAAAGCAATAAATTACAAATGCTCGTTAGATATTGGTTGTACAGCAATGAAATAATATCATTAACATTATTATTATTCACATCTTTGTTGAAGAAGTTCACGTCAATAATGTGACGATTAAGAACAAAATGCTAAATTTAGAGTTATTATTCTTCGGGAAAATCAAAATTTCAGACAAATACTATAATTCGAAAGTATATTGTTGGGAAATATGTTTCGGGCTCGAACGGTTTCAAATTACGATGTCCTGTAGGCTTTCCAATGTCCTGTAGCAAGAAGGTTGTGATTCTGTTCGCCACTTGAGGAAATTATACTTATTATTGTGGAAACGCACCTCAATAATGCATGAAAGTCAGTACCGTGGAAAACTTTGTTTGGAAAATCTGATAGATTGGTAGCAGAATGTCGGAGCAAAAAAGGCGGGATTTCAGAAAACCAAAATGTTAGTTCAGCCAATGTAAGGACGTCCAGAAAAATTCACGTATGCGTGGGGCGTCCCTCGAACGGTAATTGGTTTATGAGGGTAGTAAGGCAAATACTCAATGCTGTGGGGCTGATCTTGTTCAAAACAGAAGAGGCTAACAGTTCGGGTAAAACATAGGTGACTTCATTTAGCAGCATGACGTCGTCGCGCAAGAGTGAAGCGAAATGACGAAAGGTCGCGAGTGCTCAAAACAATTGAGTGCGAGCGCAATACACCATCATAATTGAGAGTAAGATTAGGAAATGAGGGAAATTCAATTACAAATGCATAATAATTCGGGAATATTGACGTATAAACAGTTGAAATAATTCACAGTCAGTTTTCTTATCGTTCAAAAATCAGTTTCAAATTTACAGAGATAGTACGGTTTGTCCGTGCGTATTGTTTAAGATTAATGGAATGCTTCTACTGCTTCTAAAGAAGGGCAAGAAGCCATATCTTTTGTAATTTTTTATACAAATTGATTTTAAATATCGTGTAACGAAAATATTGAATTGGGTTTGAGTGAAATATGAAATATTAAACTACAGCAGGCGAGAATCTTATGGGATTTTGTCTTTTACGTCTAGGTGGCGGGTCGCTTCGTTTTTATCTTCGTTTATCGCATCTCCTCAAGCTTCACATTGACTGGGAAGATCACACATCTCACAACTCATCAACGCAACAAGAGTTTGGAATTCAGCAACGAGGAATACCACTAATTGACTCATGAACTAAAAAGTGTAACGATGAATTAGTTTGAATCTGTGCAGGAGTAAATTAAAAAGATGCCTGATTTGTCACACTGCAATCCATTCAATCCTCGCCTTCTCGTCCGAACCTTTATTGTGTCTGATACTCTATATCATTGGTGTCTGTATTTACGATTAATGCGGCATCACCGATCAATAAGCTTCATATTAGAAATAAGTGATGTCAGTGTGTTGCACGTCCCTGATTGCATTGGGATGGGTCGTCGAAACCAGCTAGTTGGTCGAATAGGATCGTGGTCTTCATTAATAGTAGAAGAAAGAATTGAAGTAACGTTGATGTTGAATTTTAACTTGCGATTGATAGAGGAGATGTTGCTGCTATACTCCGAGTACTAAATCTTGATCAATCATAAGCGAGTTCTCATGAGAAGCGAACCAGTGAGAAACGACAATTCATCGGTAGTATATGACACAGGGGTTTCTTTCACGTGAGTACTGATTAGCATAATTTAACCTGAACTTGTATCGTATTTTTTTATTGTTTGATTTATTTCTGTGACACATTGCTTTGTAATATATTGAAGGAACTGCCAAGCCCTAGCTGTGGGGCTGTCGAGACGTGTCGTTGGTAATTTAACTGATCGATTGATCATTATTGAGTTATTAATTATAAATTCATTGGTGTATTGATGCCCAAAGCAACATTACATCAGAGAAGGCTCTTCTAACGAAAAGACGACCCTCATCTCGTCACTATAACGTGCCTCGATTCTGCAGCGAGGAATTTGCAGGAGATGAATTTCACAAAAATCTGTGATGTACATTTTTTCTATCGATTATGTTGCAGCTGAAGGCTTTGTACGGATGTACGTATGACAATGATTGAGCAACGCAATGTATCTTATGTACATGCCTTATGTAACGTACACATAACGCGAGGATATAAATCAGTAAGAATATGTTTTATTCCGACATTAAAGTCAAGTGAACATTGTATCTGGATCACATAATTACTGGACTGCATGCTCAGTTAGTTCGTATTTATAGGAGCTCTACTTATTGTACACAAAGTGAGCATGCAAATTGTGTTGAAAGTGCATCACTACCAACGAACCCCTGTTTCCCGCTTGACGCAAGGCCAACAACACAACGAAGTTAATTTTTTTATTTTGAATTCATTTTTATTTCCAAGCTGACTCAGAAGTTCATTTGAAATCAGTATTAGGGACGATGTAAAAACGATGATGTTTTAACAATATGAGCTCAATCACTTTTACAATTTATAATTGTTGAAGCTTATTTACATATTCGTTAGTTTTGCGTGTTCTAAAAAGCTTCCGAAGCCTCTCAGTTGTGGTCATGCTTATGTATGAGCGTGTTAAAAATTGAAGAAATGAAGGGATCAATTACAGAAAAACTGGCTGACTTGATTGATATATTTCTCGGCCGACGGAAAGGAAACATTAGTACGTTAAACATTCTCGTCGTCGGAAACAAGTGTCTAAGGTGAGGAAAAGAATACTCGCCGGTGAATTTAGATTTGCTTTCTTTATCTTTCCAAAAGTATAATACACATTCCTCTCAAGCCGATGCCATACATCTTTTCATTAACATTGATGCTCCTAAATACTAGGATCTCTAAGTGACCTAAGCTACAGCGGATGTAAAAGAAGGCAATGGCTGACACCCTCTTTTAACACTGTCCGCTTTTTCTTTCCTATATACATCAACGTGAGTTTTCTACGCTACGCACATGTACGTATAACTAAGAATGCCTCAGCATCGCCCCATACACACATTTAAGATTAGAATATTGAAAGAAATATCCTAGCATGATCGATGTGTCGTAGAACGTCTGAAAATCTACTTAATTTTGTTTAGCAGTATGTGGCAGACAGCCATTATGCAGTACTGGCTCACCCTCAGCAAATGCTCTGCTGACGCACCTGCCTTACCGTCTCTACACTCCAGCAATGTTCGAGAAAGGCTTTAGCTCCGTCAACAAAAAACAAGAAGGAATTATTTTCAATTTTCAGCGTCTTCTTTTATGAATAATTAAGTGATACGGCCAATTAATCTCTCTCGAAATTGAAAATAGTTTCAAAATGATCTAAAATAAGTTGGTATCATCTGCTTAACGTAAAGGCAAACAAAAAAGTCAGAATTTGATTTATTTTGGATTCAACTAACACTCAGTCCTATATTGGAGAAATTTAAGCGACGTACACGGCGCATCACTTGGCAGTCAGTCATATACATCACCGCATAACAATCCTCTTCATAGAAATAAAATGTCCCAAATACAGTTCGTCAAGCTTTCCCACTCTCGAGTGGTAGATCAGATTATTCGAGCTCGCGCATGACTTACAACCTATAGCAAACAAATTCAAGATGATCTAATAACCCAGTCAAATCGAAAGAAGACATATACTAAATGTTACAAACGTTCATTAAATTTTAACTCCATTTAGTCAGAAACGATGGTCATATGATTACCTTTTGAGAACAATTCCAGTGATATTTCAAAGGCCCTGACGTAATTACTTTCGTCCAGATCTCGTCTCACAATGATCTGCTAAAATAAACTCGTCTTGATGTGATCTCATCTCGGCTGTCCTCGTGAATTCACATTTAGCCTGAATTCACTTCTCCTAGCTCTCGCCTCAAGTGTATGCGAGGTAGTCCTCGATGTGCTACCTTTGTTTGCTCCACAACTTGATTTGTGTTCAAAACACAGGCGCCTCGCTGCACGATACTTCGCTCTCATGACTGCTTTTGATTTATCACTTTTTTTCAGGAACGTAATCCAAACGTACATCGAGGTGCGCCTGTATCTATTTTTGGTGACTCGAAACACCTGCTTGAATTGTTGGTCCTGTGTACTCGAAGTATGTGCTCATGAACCAAAAGGACGCATTTCAATTGGACTGGAACTAAAATTCAGTACACAAATAAGCTCGTGCATTAAAAATAGTACGACGCATATCGAGGACTACCTGAGCAGTGGAAAATAGAATTCTACTTGTTTTCGTGTGAGAGCGTGCTGAATCGAAAATCAATTTATTTACACGTTGGTGAGAGAAATTGGGCCTCAGACTTGAAATTTTTGGAATAGACATTTGTTCAAAAATCGTCAATTCAAAACATTGGATGCGAGTAGCAATTTATACATTAGAACTATGAATAACACATGGCTAAATAATGTAATTCGACTCCATCTCAAGATCTACTATCGAAAAATCTCGTATAGAGAGCTCTTATTTCTATTTACGCTATAGTTTTCTGCATTCAAAAGAATGAGTTGTCTAAAACTCATTAATGTGAGCAGATAAGGTTAATTTGTCCAAATTTTTGTTGATCATTGAGGATTGATCTCGTTCGGATACGACTTATCTATACGACAACATCAGGCATAGGAGCACAATATTGTACAGCATGGTACTATAGTCACACATTACGTTGAGAACAATGAACATCTGACACCCATCTTACAGCTAAATATAGCACGTTCACGATCGGTAAACTTCTACCTATGACCTATTTCAAATGTCGCACACACTATGAGATATCGCTTAGCACTAAGAAAGCCAGACCACGTTTTAAATTTAACATTTACATGAATGGAAAACTCCTAACCGTACAGCAGAATGGTAAAGTAGATAATAAAGTTATTGAAACGAATGATGGATATAAATGTTGGACGTACGTGGACTAAAAATATATTTTATAATAGTGGATAAGGTGGTATCAATATTTCAGGCATTTCATGCAGATATAAAATTTCCAGTTTTCTTGTGATGGTGAAGGCGAAATGAAAAAGTTACACATCACCGAAGAAAACGCGGCTGACGACATAAAGCTCGTCAGACGATTTCGTATGGGAAAGTCTAATGTCAAGTCCGCATTCGATTTAAATTTTCTTAGTAATTTCCCAAACGAAATAGGTAAATGGTTGGAAGTCATCAGGGTCTTCACCAGACAACATTGACCAAAGTAAGTCGAATTTTGGTAAAGTACAGTGCGCTTCAGAAGGAATAACACGTTGCTGTACGCATCTTTCCCGATGTTCAATTCGATGTCTCACATAGAGAAATCGGGTCATAATGATACTTGCATGGTGAGACAAACTTGTCACCGAAGTGATCAAAGTCAAGTCGTGAACATGTTCTATTTATGTCAGTTTTCCACCGATCTCATTGAACATTTTTCTCAATATCCATTCATCAATAAAATCCTAATATATCTGAATCGTTACTAAAAATACACCGGCTACATCACGACAATATCACCTTAATGAATAAGTATTTTCAGGAATTCGATGAACAACAAGACGAAGGATCACATGACGATGCGCAAATGTTGTCGGTCACCTGTGGAGTTATTGAGAAAATTCATCGCATTTAGTCGTATACAGTATCCAGTTCATTGCAAAAATTTTTGATCTCATTCCCTTCAACTAGATAAAATTCATGTCGCTAGTGGGCCACATTAGAGTTCATTCAACGCCATGTTGCCAGCTCTCTCCGTCATTCTATTCATACCGGAGTGTATTTCTCGCTGAAAAGTAATTTTTCTCGTTATTTGGGGTTAGCATGTTTCATTGGATGTTTGAATAAAAAATAACGGGTAAAGAGCAGCCGGTGATTTACAGGTCACATTCGTTACCTGATATTGATAAGTTAATTTAGGAATTAAGGCCCGTTAAAGAGTAAACTTGAAAAAAGCAACTCCAAAATTGGGAAAAAAAATTGCCACTCTGCGATAAAGGGTTAAACTCACCGTTCAAACGTGTTGGGATGGCTTGCACTTGAGCGCAAATAAATATAGTTTGAACGAATGTTTGTAAAGAAGAAAACTGCGCATGTTTAGAAGTGCTGTAACATAAATTGAGAAGTACAGAAATAATTTTTCTCAGCACAGTTAAAGAAGAAATACAGGCAGACAGCCGACGTTTACTTTGCTCATAGCTTGGTTTTAGAATTTGATGCCTTTCGTGTGAGTGATCAACTTTTCAAAAAACATTGCCTTTTAATCTGAGGAGAAGTTCTGAAATTTAAGATTTCAAATGCGCTAACTGACTGATGGTACAAAGTGATTTGAAGATAATGAAGAAATGATGGTACGTGTCTTTATTTGCAATTTGTTCCTAAAAAACAATGTAAAGCTGTTCACTGAGTTCCTGAAAATTTGTGTTTCCGTATGCAAGGCGCAGAAAGACGATATCTTCCCCATGCATGGTTAAAACGACTCAACATTTCAGTACAGATGAGGAAATAGTTAGGTAATACTCAGCCTAAGGATACGCTATAGTCCTGCTAAACATCTCTAAAAACATGTAAACTACTATCGCACACTCAACGAAGCTTCTAGATCCTACAAAACTTACGGTGACCGAACAATTTTAATCAAAATTCCAAGCAGCTTTTAGTTTACCGGTGTAACCTTTCACCGAAATCTACAGCCTTTACCTAGCCTCCCATTCCTTCACTAGACTGACATACCTTCAACAAGCCCGCCCTGCCTACAGTATATTACATGGTCAGCACAGCTCTAGTAATGTCTGAGTAAGTTTTTATGAAGAACAATAAGTTCCTTCTATTTTCGCATCTTCTCTATAGTTCACACAGGCCACAGTTGTGTGAGGACAATGGTTCAACGACATACCATCGCAGCGTTTCACTGTGTCA
This sequence comes from Orchestia grillus, assembly GCA_014899125.1. Classification (NCBI taxonomy): domain Eukaryota; kingdom Metazoa; phylum Arthropoda; class Malacostraca; order Amphipoda; family Talitridae; genus Orchestia; species Orchestia grillus. Next base: position 22,179 of record VOMN01067649.1, on the reverse strand, counting down.
GCGCATTGCGATGTGCACAGCCGGTGCTGGCCAACCCAGCTCTTCCTGTGGCCAACCCAGCTCTTCCTGAGGCCAATCCAGCTCTTCCTGTGGCCAACCCAGCTCTTTCTGAGACCAACCCAGCTCTTCCTGTGGCCAACCAAGCTCTTCCTGAGGCCAACCCAACTCTTCCTGAGGCCAACCCAACTCTTCCTGAGGCCAACCCAGCTCTTCCAGAAGCCAACTCAGCAGGTCTCGTGAGGCGGAATTTTTTCCCAAAGGTATACCAGCCCTTAATCACATTTCAAACTCGCATAGCAGGCAGCCCTCGATGTATATCGTACTTGTTTAACGCATGATTTGATTCATGTACGAAATTGTCAGTGCATGGTATTCAGGTATTCCAAATAATGCTATTGAGTCACTGTCACAAACTTTTTAGTTTCTAAAGGCAAATAATTTGGACCGTTTTTCAAATTAGGTAAGAAACAAGTACGACGTACATCAAGGACTAAGTGTACTATGATCAGTAGTTCCGCTCAGAGCATTTCGTTTACAGCATCATCCCCACACAAGTGCCGAGCTTCTAGCTCTCCACCGTCTATACGGATTTCAAATCCACTTTCATAAGGGTCTTACTAGGCTTGATTTGGAAGCTATATGCAGCCCTTTTGCATACATACTCACGGCTTTTGTTAGTGTTCCCTGCACAGGGATATGCAGCATTATAGCCAAAATAATTTGGTCTGTACAGGGTTAGCCCAGCGGTAATCTTTGCGAACGCATCCGCACTCGGTAGGCCTCGCACATCCGCTCATCTTGTAACTTTGACCGTGCAAACCCCACACACAATTACCATCGCTTTGTTGAGATAAACTTGGCTTAATCTTAAGCGGATATAGCAAAGTACAGCAACAATTTATGGAAAGAACGCACGTTACTCAATAGATACAACAAGCAAGACAAGTTATCGCTAGTAGTACGAAGAACTCAAATATCAACGATGACCATGAACCTAAAAATTGTGGGAAACGCGTTTTTACGATTGGTCGATGAAGGGAGCAATAATTTGCGAGTTTTCGAATTAATCTACCGTCTGCTTGGTATCGTATAGTCACTTAGACGTCCCAGCTTAGCGCTAGTTTGAAAACTACAACCTTTAAATATTTTTCAAACAAACTACCTATGTGGTCAGACTCTTGCACAATGTGTTCTTGATATTCGACAATCATTGAAAATACCTTGCCGAAGTTTAGCCTAAAAACAGTGTTTCTTTCCGACGCTTAATTCCTCGTTGGCTCATTAATATTGTGCCGAATGAGAAAGTTCATCATTAACGACTAAACTTAGCGCATTTCCGAAGTACACTGAGCCTGTTGCTTTTAGGTCTCGATGGAAATTTTATTGTCACTGTCTTACCACTCTCAGGATAAAGATAGAATTTCGCAAATTAGAAGTAAGTATAGGCTACCGGTAGTACATAGGCAGCATTCTAACTACTATCTATAAACAACGGTTTCCTTTCAGATGAATCCATAAGTCTAGGTTATTTCTAAGTCGTAAAATTAACATAAACGGAGTCTCAAACACATTCGCAAACGATGAACTAACTACTTAGGTGTTGCAAATACAGGGTGCTAACGAACTTAACTTATCCTTATCTTCAGTAAAAACGGTGAACACCTTGTATACCAGCAGCTATTATAGCGAATTTAAAAGTTCGCTCCACCAAGTTCAATTCGCATAGATGGAAAGCTACCAATTTGAAGATTAAATAATTTCCGTCCATCTTGTGGCTGAAAAAAATAATTGTCCAAAATCATTCTCAATGTTTCCAAAGAACACGCTATGATTACAGGGTTCATCGACTTGCGATCAGTACCTATGGCTTACAACATCACCTCTGACGTAAACGTACTTTTTATACGTTCTAGTAAGTTGCACAGGTACCAATATCTCCACGATTTGGTTTGCCCAGCAGCGGTTCGAACAAATCCTTACATGACTGCAGGTCAAACGACATCGCATAAAATCTATGAATTCTGGAGGATGATTTCCATAGTCCAGCGTCTCCAAAAGGTTTAGATCTTGTGTAGTGAAGTTCCAAAAAGAAATAAATTTCTCCTACCACACCATGAAATATTTTGAGCAGGAAAATTTCTCCTCAGTAATCGTTGATAATCGATGATGACAGCAATTGCGATCTTAGTAATATTTCAATTGAAATCCTTTAACTCACTATTAATATGTTGGAAAAAATGGGTTGAACAAAAGTTGCGTCAGTAGTAAAGTCTGAGTACGTGGGTGTGCGCAAGGAAGGTTCGTCCACGCCATTATAGCAACCTCTGTAGTAAAAAATTTCCTTTATTAAACTTAACCCTGGTGAAGCTATAATCAAGATGTGGAAAAACGTGAGAACTAAATCTAAATATTCTAATCCTTACGGCAAGTTTAATTAGAATAGAGGAACATTCGTACATTAAACTTTGCTCAAATATGCGAATAATATCCCTGAAAGCTTGGTGGGTCCTTTCCATTTACAAACACTAGACTAAAAGTACAGTTATTAATGTTATTCAAACTACGTAAGCAAACTTGATCCATTGTTTAGGAGTTCTCAAAGAAGCCGCATCCAGAGTGCGACTGAAATCAAAACGCAGTGAAAAGATGATCACACTCGTACCAGAATATAAGGTTAAAAGACCGGAGCCACTATAACGTGCAAATAGAGTAATTATCTTACGCTACAATTCATATGCCATTCTTGAGCCTCATCGAGCGAATATTGTAAAGATATGTAACTCCAAAATGCCTTAATTTTAATTAGCAAGCATTAAATTTAGCAAAAATATTTCCTCCTGACTTCAAAAGCTTAATCTATTAAGCCTCCGCACATTCAAAATGGACTACGCGTCCTCTGAGCTGCGTAACAAATTTGAGAGCAAAAAACCTGGAAGCTTATTTTTTCGAAATAACCATCATGAACTTGACAGTACTTTTTCTCATTTACATAGAAGAAATGAGTGTGTTCATTGCATAAAGAATTAAGATGAACTATTATTTAGTTGCGTAAAATAAAATATTATACGTATATCCATGCCTGGCCGTCGCCTATTTCGGAGGCAATCATGAGAATAAATTTCAGTGGCAAACCAAATCACCAGTTTCATTCTTTAATTTACTCAAGATTCTACAATCATTTTACACTTTTTAATGGATATGGTTTGAGTTTCATTCGACAATTATCACTCTTGCGACGTAGAGGAACAGCTACTTGACTACGGTACACGTAAACAACATGAGGCACACGAAACAATATATGACCACCCACATTTTCTGTGCAACATCAACGTTATTTCGACTAACACATCAATTACTCTTCTATAACATGACACAATTACTCTTCTATAACATAACATGTAACTCCACAGAAAATTCTACTTCTACTTGGTAAATAGTACTGTCTTGCTATGAGACGAACATCAGTGCAGTATATATGAGTGTTGAGTACAAACATGTGCTTGTTTACACTTAACCTACTTAATTTATATATATATATATCAATAACTCGACTGGGTCAAAATTAAAAACAGAAACAAATGTGCATCTATGGGCACACCCTCTTTGAGTTAACTATTATCTCTATGTCCATAGAGTTTCGCTAAGAGTTTGCTAGGTACTGTAAATGTTTGATGAATTTTCACCGGAATATGTTATAAAAAATGATTCGATTGGTATCGGAATTTTTCGACTCACTGTGACATCTGATTCTTGAGTCCTGCTGTCCGAAATGAGGGCTGCATTTACGTGGTACATATTAAGGTAAATTTTTTTTCAATCGATTTTTTTTTCATTCAGAAATAGAATCTGTGAGAATTTCTTAAGATTGACACAAAATCGCCCTCAACATGTGGATAGGAAGTGCTAACTTAAATGTCCTATCAATTATGAAAAAGTCACATTTCGAGGCGTAAATTTTGCCAGCTAGGGAAAAGAAACGTGAACGAGTTCCCCAAAATTAATACTAACTGCTGGACTTTTGTAAAAAAAACATTTTGGTAAATGAAGGACATCACGGAGAGTTTCCGTGTAACACACCAGGAGCCTCACGACGACTCTTCGAACTTTATGAAGTGATTTAAAAGAATTATTCGTGTGAATAAGGTACAATAGCGAGTAATTTACTGCCTACTTCTGAAGGCCACCCCTGCGTATCCTATTTACTTAGCGAGTGGTGCTAAAGCGAAAGTGAGGTCGACAAATTGGAAAAGAAAGACAAAATGTAAGTCAACGGAAGAGCTAGGGCGACCATCCCTCAGTCGCTGAAATCAGAAGGACCACTTGGTCACCCAAACTACAGGGTGGACCGTAAGGAAGGCATCTTTACAAACGTACGTGGTACTGATACACCAAACAAATCTGTAGTATTTCCACTGTTATATTCAAAAATCTTGATTTCTTTACCAGTTGCAGATCTGTTGATTTTTTTGAGAGAGAATACCTTATTTATGATACAAGATAATACTGGACACGCCACGAGAAAACTCAACTGATTCTGCGGTACGCGTCTATTACGTTTCTTCAAAGTAGTGAATCTGTTCGCAATAATATAGACAGATATTTTCTCCAAATCGAAATGAAGGGAGTTCAGGAACCACGTTTACTCTTCGTGAAGATTATTTAGAGGCATTATCAATTTAGAGTCTATTGCTATTCCTGTGAGCATTTCACTTTACACATCAATTTTACTCGGAAAACTTTACATTGATGGTAGAAATGGAACATAGAGCTGGCTCGATTTGAAAACTTAAGGATTTCGGAGTCATTTATGAAGTGATTGGAATAGATGGAAGACTTATGAAAACCGGATGTGTAGCCGTTGTATTAGCAAGTAAAAACAATATCGCTTTCGATTTGTGATCTGTTCTGCATTGAAATCCTAAATAAAAGTTCTTCCTAATTTCGCTTCAAGTGTACGGTGAAGTATTCCATTAAAATCTACGTAAAATCTATTTTAAATACCTTCATTCCCGAGAAGAGTGATCCGATTTAAAATACTCATACAAAATTACGCATATATTTCCAAAGAGTTTAAACACAAAATTCTTGCACAATTCCAGAAGCAACTGTTGCACATGACGACGTCCCATCACTGTCCTATAATCTGAAAAACACCGGAAATTTAAAATTCTAATAAAACGAACTGATTGATGAGAAGAAGTGAACTGAAGATAACCAACTGCATCGATAACCTTCTTACCGGTTTAGCCCTTGAAAAAAGAACAATGTGAAACTATTCAGAGGGTCTTTGGATATTCACGTTTTTCTGGGCAGAAAGATATAGCTATACAGTATACGCCAGAAATTGTAGCCTCAGAAGTCCATGCAACGCAGGGCGCTGGAAAATTTCAGCGATTTTGTATCTCATTGTCAGGAAACTCATCAACAATCGTGGATTTGTATTCGGCCCAACCGTGTGTGCATGTTGAACAAAGTGTCATATTACACTGGAAGATATAGTGAATAGCTTAAAGTACAAGATTACATGAACTACTACTACAATGATACTCTATTTTCTTAGTAACATATGTGTTACTATTCTAGACTCCCGTATTTCTGGAGACATGAACACCATAAAATGTTAGACGCTGCTGCGTTATAATGCATACATTCTCATAACTTCTATAAATACTTAATGTATGCGATATAGTTCTAGCTCTAACATCACTTAGTGTCTATCCCGTAAGATTCTACTCATACGTCTTAAAACGACCGTCCGCATGAAACAGTTCACAAATAGGACAGCGATTTTTCAGAGAACTCTATCTCATCGGATCATTCCGAGACCCACCAAGCTTTCAGTAAATGAAGATCAATTACTAGGAGAGAACACGCTACAAATATCACTATGGCAACTTTACGAACAGAAATATCCCCTTGAGAAAATAAGATTCTCTATATCTATCCATCGTTGATCAAGCAAAATCAAATGCCCTGACCATTTCCTCTCTCATAGAGGAAATCTCACACGATCGGTAAAAAAGAATATCATTCACAATCGCTGATAGGTAATAGAAAATGAATGGTAAGGTCAAGATGCGAAATTCGTGATATCATTGTGTTATGGCATTGCACAGTACATCTTTTGAGATAAAGCAGTCCTATCTACTTAAATTTTACCACAAGGTACCTCTAATGTTGTCTATTCTTTCTAGCTATGCAAAGTATCGTGTGAAAGAGCACTACTGGCGGGAATTACTTTTCTTAGTGAAATTTCAATGCTTCTCACTAAGCGCCTATTGTAGAAGAGCGAAGCATTTCCAGAAAGTACATTTTTGTTCTATAAATTAAATACAACAACACATATCTAAGCTACACAGATTTAACTACTACCAACAGGAGGGTCCGTACATTTCCGCGTCTGGTGAATGCGAGTTAGTCTTCCTTCCGCCGCTTAGCAAACTGTAGACGTTCGCTCTGGAGCGTCAGCTACGATACAGCAGCATGTCTTCGAAACGAGAGAACTGCGCAACCTCTCTTTGAAATGAACTCGAACGTTCTAGCAAGTTCTTTAGAGAAATGTTTCCCTTGATCTGGGGGCAAGGCAATTGTATGCGTTGTAAAAACAATGTTTACAGTTATAGTGTGAGTAACGATATAATAGAAATATACTGGTATTTCCAGTCTGGAATACGGAAAATGGCTTATGAAGAAATCCTACCGAAGCAGATGATTCTCAGCACTCTCGCTTCTGAGGTCGTGTTACGCCTGGGGTTAGAAGCCTTTGTGTCTGTACTACTTTGTGTCTGTACTATTTACAAATCATTTACCCACCTACGCAGGCAATGAATATGCGCTTACAAGTTGACTTGCACACCAAACCGACTACAGCTAACAAAATCGTAGGGTAAATATTTGGAAACATCCGTTATGTTTTTCATTTATTTCCCAAGCTTTCCTAATTGTAATACTGGCCGTCCTTCATTGTAATAAATAAACGAACAAAATGTAACGCGAATTACGATGACACGAATTTTTGCCTCTATGATTTTTACTCAGCGGCACTAATTGCTTAGAACATCGGTGGCCTACGCACGGTCTACCGGCATGCAGAGGAACCCACTAAATCCAACCGAACTAAATAACCGTATCTATTATACCGCTTACATACGTATGAGAACTTGTTTCCGCTTTGATTGCGTAAACATGTAATTTATGCTTGCTTTAAAAACCAAAACCCGATATTTCACGTATGGCATCGAAAATACTGCAGCTCAGTTCGGGGAACATTTTTGTGGGACTCCCACTTTTAGTAGATGCTTACACTAGGGCCACTCTGATCGAGTGTTTCTGCTGCTTGCTTCACACAAACAGCCCATCAACATGGGCGTCTTAATAACTAAGATGTCCCTAGAACTCAAATGAATACCGAAGCAATTTGATAAATTTTTAAGCAAGCAGGGTTTAGATCTGACAAACCTGTTGCATGCACACGAATTAGTAGCAAAATCCGTGCAGAAACTTACGTTGCATCAAAAAGTCAGGGTGAACTCGGTATGTGTTCGGAAACTGGAATAACAAATTCGATTCTTCTCAAGAAGTGCCTTTGTTGTAGGTGCGAAGTACATCAGAGAAAAGAAAATTAGCACTTCATTAAAGATATTCAAAAAATGGGTTTCCACAATGGCTTTTCACTATAAGCCTTTGCGGTTTCTTTGTATTTAAACATACTAAATAATTAAAGATGCATAACAATTGTCATTGTATCCAACAGTTCAACGATGTCACTATCTACCGTAAAGACCCGGACTACTGAAGAAACTCCTGGCACGACGATACAAATAAAAAATGGACCTGTAAGTGAAGCTGACATGAGAGGAAAATTTCTGTAAAGAAACTTCTTTTTTGATCAATTACTCAAGCTGAGTTTTACTTAATCGAAAACAAATGTAGCTGAAAATAAAATCAAGTACGTTTAGTTTGTGGTGGAACTGCTAGCTTCCTTACTGTGCTTTTGAACAAACTTTAATTTGTTTTGTCACTGTAGGTGGACGTACAATGAAGCTGCCCTTCATCTCTGCGCTGTGGAAGCAGAAATAGTTCAAAAACTTAATGTTTTGTTTTTGATCACACATGTAAATTACAAACTTACTCAATCAAAAGAAAACGCACTGCCATATGCATGTAAGTAGTATAGTTTATTAAGATGTTAACTTGTGTTGAATTTTTGTGGGTCACCCTGCTCAAATTTGCTGAGCATCTGAGCATAGAGATCGCATATTCCAAATGTAGCATTTTGAAGGTACAGTTTTTAATGTTTACACCATACAGCGCTGTAAATTACTCAGATCGATCCCACTCTACTAAGATTGGAATAAAACATTTGGATTAAAGCTGAAGCCCGCCATTTGAACATTATTTCGATAACCAATGTTCTTATATCTTCGATAATTGGAAACATATTTTTTAATTATCGTAGAATGCTTGTGAATATCGAAACGAATAACAGTAAGAGCGCTTACCATCTCGCAGGAAGTATTGAATTCCATCAGCGAATTCAAATTAGACTGAGCCTTCAGAAAGTATTTCATTTGCAATGAGAGTAATTTCCTATATCTTCGCAATTTATTAATATTAACAGTTAACAGCATTAGGGAATACTGTTTATGAATTAGATATGTTTCTTTGTGTTACACACGTACACAATGCCCCATAATTTCAAACATCTTCACTCATTGGCGTTATATCTACCTAGTATTGTTGAATAGTTATGAATGTTTTGACTCGTCCTGCCAATCATTATTTGGCTTCATGAAGGCTGAGCGTCCTACTTTCGCGATCCAGCCAGATTTATTCAGACACATCATAGAACTAATTTCCTCTTAGAATAATTTCTAACTTCGCAATCCTAAATCTCATTTTCTCTTCATTCCTTATAGTTCAAAATGTCCATCGTGGCTGGTATCAGGTAGAATAATATGACTGGCTAGCCTATGACCCATGATTCAACAACAAATGTCGGTTCACGTAGAACCACTGGCCCACTCGTCTCATTAACTTTAGCGATCTCCATCACTTTCGTCTTAAATGTAATTCTAACGCCGTGCAGTGAACGTCTCAGTCACTTCCACCTATGTCTGTCTTCATTACTATATTTCATGATCGTTATTCATCAGAGTCTCCCTCGAGATTACCGTCCTCGTCACACCGACTGTCCCTCCTCTTCTCCCTGAGTCCTGGTCTCCGTCCTGACTCCGTTGCTGGCCGACAGGACGACGCTGCTGCCCTTTGTCTGCCGCCGAGGCTGGTCATCACAAAGAGGCACGCACAGGTGGCAGACGCGCTGAAAAATTGAAACTGAATAGGTGAGATTTTTTCAAATTACTCAGTACAGTTTCCATTCGTAAGCTCTGTTTAACAGGCAAAATCATACTCGGGGTACAAGAGGCAATGACTGCCACCGAAGACAGAGTTATCCGTGTACGGCAGTGTAGGTAAAATTTAACGAGTCATCGTAGAGCAGAGTCGAAAAATTACAGAGGTGAGCTTGATTTTGCCATCGAATGTAACTGTAATAATCAGGTATGACGAGCCCACTTTGTGTTTAGAGGTTAGATCAAATTTTTTGGAACAAACTGACAACTTGAGGCGACAGCCACAATGTTATTCGCCATTCAATGAACCGAATTTAATATCTCATGACGGAAAGCAATTGATCTATCAAGAAATCACGATCATTAAAATCATTGACGATATCATGAAGTAAATAGTATTGGAAGCAACAGGTTTCTAAGAATAAACTAGTTAAAATTTGATGTCGACTCATGAAACGGTACTTGAGCTTAATGTAAAGGGTAAGGGAAAGAGGAGAAAATTTCTACCCTTTCTGTTTATTACACGGAGCAGCACGAAGGCTTACCAGTCGTTAAAAAGTCTGCCCTTCATGCCTCACCCTGTCCATTGACCTATTAACGTCGTTACAGCCACATCTTTCGCATTCGTTCAGAGTTGATGTTATTCGTATTTGTGAACTGATGTTATTGGTATTTGTGAACTGATTTTATTGGTATTTGTGAACTGATGTTATTGGAATTTGTGAAATTATGTCATTGAAGTTAGTGAAATAATGTTATTGGAATTTATGAAATTATGTTATTGGAATTCGTGGGACGATGTTGATGCAATTTGTGAAGTGATGTTATAAGAATTTGTGAAAAAAAACTCACACCCCAAGATATCACAACACCTGTTTTGTCCGCCATCAATGGCACAACACACGGGCCTCAGTATCCGGACAACTGTGTACGCGCGAAATTTGGTAGCTAAATTCTACATATAAGGACAAACGAACGCACACACTTCTCTTGGTGCTGCGCTTCAACCTGTACGTGGACTCGCGAGGACGCAATGTGGCTATCGTACGACAAATTCAGTTCGTTAAGTCTAGTCTGCGAGACTGCGATGCACGTTAGACATATAATTAGCATACATACGAGTTCGTGGGTTACAAGGTGTTGCTCATTGTTGGGTTTTGCGTGATACGAATATAATTCTCCTAGGATATAAATCGAAAAAATACGGTGATGACCTGCAGATGGCAGAGGTGAGACAAATCGAGAAAGGAAAAGTTTTGTTTGATATTTGTATGCCTCAAAAAACTGATTTTTGAAGACAATGTGTAGAGCTAACAAAAAGACAAAGCCCGTATTGATCTCCTCCTCATTTCTGGGTCGTGCAATGCGGAGGGAAAATCTGATCGTGTTCAAGTGTTAGATTTTGGGAGGTACATTCACCTGCACCCTGCATCGTTAACCTTTAAATCAGAAGAAAATCACTCGTATGTAGATTGACAGATGTCAATATGCATCAGTTTCGCAATATTTATCAATATTTTTCTTCGAATATGTTGCTACACATTGAAAGTACTCTTGTATTATGCCGCTTGAAAGAAAACGTTGAATATTCAACCTTCTTTACTAATAAAAGACTTTTGGAATATTGGAATCTTCTGACGATGAAGTCAACTTCCCAAAAAATTATTCCAGCTCAGTACCAATGTAGAAATTAATGGTACAAATAGACGTGGGATGGAATGGGCAGAACGTGCCATGTTCTTCGACTAGGAGAGCTCGTACTACTCTACCTCGCAGCAATGTATTATTGCTCGCTTTACCTCGCAGCAAGGTATCATTACTCGCTTTACCTCACAACAATGTATTATTGCTCGTTTAACCTTGCTGCAAAGTATTATTGCTCGCTCTACCTCACAACAATGTATTATTGCTCGCTTTACCTCGCTGCAAAGTATTATTGCACGCTTTACCTTGCTGCAAGGTATTATTGCTCGTTCTACCCTGCTGCAAGACATTATTGCAGTGAGATACTACTGATTTGCCTTGCACACGATCATCGACTAGACGAGCACGTCCACCCCGCCTTACCTCACAGCAGGTTCCAGTGCCACGGACAATGCGGAAGACCGCGACTCCAGGAATGAAAATCATGGAGGCGGCGGCCATCAACCACCCAATGGTATCCGCTTTCCAGGTGTACAAGTTGGGTTCCTTCGCCGACAGCGGCTCGTAGTTTATGAGGCCGTTGATGAAGACTCCCTGCAGTATATTTTACGGTCAAGGATCCATTTCCGCTGGGATTGTGAGTTGTGAAAGTTTATGCGGCTTTAGTTCTGCTTTAGTAAGAAAATGTACCCAAACGGTAAAGCGTGTCAATAAAGTATTTCCCTAATTGATGAATTATTTTCTCGAAACGTCATTGACAACGCGTGTATTTCAGCCTGATAAACAACGATGACGTATGAGTCGTCAATAGAACATAGAAGCCTTATGCAGCCATATTATTGTGCGGATTCGGGGAAAGACATAAAGTCCTTCTTCTGTACGACGTACGGACACCGTGTACATCAAAATCGACTGCCATTAAACAAGTATGCGACAAGCACTAACATTTTTTTTGTTATCTAACCATCGATGACAATTTTAATTGAATTAGCTTGAATGTGCCCAGCACTAGAACAAAGTTTCAAAATATTTTCTCATGTCAGAAATTTTCACGTTTTTCTATTATTTTATGGCTTAGCCTAAAAATGTTATCTGAGGCTTGAGCAATTCGTCAGTCACTTGGGAATTTGAATTTCCTATTATATTCTAAAAAAAAGAAAGACTGAGTCTATCACTAAAATTTACTACTTAAGAAATCGTCATTGTTTCTGGGGATAGATTCCTTTTCCTCGTAGTTAATTTCGTAACTCATAAATTTTTGATAATGATATGAAAAAAGCGATATCGCAGGCAAAATATGGAAAGTGATTTGTCGACTTTTCACCTTTGGTGGGACAACGTATGCGATACCCGGAAGAATTATTATTAAATATAGTATCGAGCATAGTACATGAATTATTAAAACAGCAAAAGATCCAAAGATCCCTCGCCCTTCTCATTCCTCATACAATCTAGAACGTATTTCCTGATCTTTAATCACGTCTACTTCTATCACACTTAATGTATGGAAGGCAGACAATAAAATTGAAACAAGAAACGATGTTCCCACCGAAACGAATGTTACTTTAGTACCATCATACACCGTGTCACTAAAGTCATTATTTTACTCATACTCACGTATGTTACTATCGCCAATTGGACCTCGTTTTCATAGAGGATTTAATACTTTTTCTAGATACGTTATGGAAACAATCGAAATAGATGGCTATGATCCAGTGTTGCCAGAACTGGAGACAAAAAGTAGCTCAAAAATGCTCAAAAAGTAGGGGATTGGAATTAATTTAGCGCCATGCTTCAGAAAACCTTCTTATTTCACCAATAAAAGTGTTCATTCATCAGCTTTCGTTGGAAAGCTCATTTTCACTCAACTGCAATTATTAACAGTACAGTGGATGAAAAGGCCAGTCTTGTCACCCAATCTGGCAACACTCCCACGATCTAATTGTGGGTGAGCACGCAATGAAGGAGCCAATGTAAATCAAATGTTTGCATCGATATTATGTCCTCAGTTCAGTCTGAGCCAGAGACAATGCATAGATGGCGTGATAATATGTAATGTAAAAATGAAATGTCAGTTTCATCGCTTGATGGCATAAGACTTGGGTAGCAAATACCCAACACTTGGGTAATAACTCTGGTCCACTCGGCTTCTCCCTCCCGCCATTTTCTATTCCAAAAAACCTACTCCGATCATGAGAGGTGCGAAGAACTTGAGACACAGCTGCCAGTACAGCCCAGGAGCGAAGCCGATCATCTGGCGCACGTCCGAGCACAGCCTGTCCAGCCCTGCCAGCAACAAAGCAGGGTTCAGCTACCTCACCTTTAACGTAACGTGCGCCATATATGGGGCACGCGATCATCTAACTTAACCAAGCCAAAAGAATAAAACATATTTACACGTTGACTTCGGAGTGGGTCATATATGGTACACGCGATCATGTAACCTAACCTATTGTAACCAAAGCACTATCATGTATAAATACAAATTTTCGAGTTTTCTTCAAATTTGTGTTCATCACTCGAATAAGCTAGTTCTAATTAGAAAGAAAATTAATAGAGTAAACAAATTTGTGAAACTAAAATCCTTCATTTTTAAATTCACAGTAGAGATATTTGTCGGCATGTAATTGTTCCTCTGTGGAGAATCGAAGTCGACGTGTTAATAAAAAAATTTAAGTTCTCATAAAATTTGTTTTCATTGCTCGTATGTGCCACTTTAGAGTAAGAGGAAAATTCATAGGATAGCCAAATATGTTTAAATAAAATTCAGCATTTTTAAATTCACGACGTAAAAATTTGTGGATACGAAATTTTACCTGTGTGGAGAATTGCTGTCAAAGTGTTGAATAATTGGGTTTGTGCGAACTACAAACCACGGATTTCCCAGTTGAGGTCATCCAGATGTAATTTCATTTGCCACTTCATTGACCGCTCGGATGCGTTGCATCGAAATTCATAAATCAAAATTTCTTACTACAGAACATCTTGAAAATTTTCTGTTATCAATCATGAAGTGGTGAGGCGGTGAATATATGACAGATGCTCCACCTAGTTCAAATGCTACACCTGTGTTTTCGAGTACTGATTTTAAGCCAAGATCAACTCACCCTACCAGATCTTTGTTTTTAATGTGTGCAATAAAGTTTGTTTTAATGTTTTTTAAAGCAGTAAAATTGCGTTTTTAAAGATTTGGTTGAAGGAAAGGGAAGCATTTTTTAAAAAAGAACTTATCTACATAGTCAGGAAATGAGGATGAGCAGACCTCCTGTCTAATCTTGATTACTTCAGCGTAGATACGAAGGGTTCTTCGAGTCTGAGTTGTCAACACTACCAGAATTATGATCAAATGATGATGACATGAAATTTTGGATGACTGGCACCTACGCCCGTCATCCGAAGACGTGCAGAGCGTCGTTCCATTAGAAGAGGGTCTCTCCAAGGAGAGGGGGTTCCCCAAGGTGGGGATAGTATTTCAGAGGGTGTCAAAAGTTCATTGATTAATCAGAAGATGAGGTAAGCATTTTTCTTCTTGAGCAAATTCAGTATGAACTCATCTTCATTCCTGAGAAACTACAAATTTGTAAGAAATAATGAGATACAGCACTTTTTTGGGGGGCTGGAGGTATAACAAAAGGTTCCCATTTTCCCGATACTCGACTAATATACAGGGTGGGCCACAAAAAAAGTTTCCTTTTTCAAATACTTCTAACTCCGTAACTAATGGAAGTTTCTACGGCCATTAATTGGAAAAATGGAAAACTCATTTGTGACCCACCTTGTTTGTATAGCAGTGTGCTTCCACAGAATAAATCACTAATGTCGTTTCGTACTACACAGGGTGGTGAAAAAAGGGAAACCCAAATTCAATGATTAATAACATTGATTTAAGGCATTTCTTATTAACTCCGAACGTCGTCTCTATAATACTGTTTTTTTTTCTTTTTTGAACCTCCCTTTATGGTCCATCTTACCACACGTACCAAAAAAGTATCCTTTTGCACTTGTTTTTATACACGCATTCGCGATCTAGTCAGCCCGTCCTCGTCTCACAGTCGCTCTACAAATTTTGACTCTCAGAGAGGGTACGATTCGTTTACTGTGGGCTGATTTCATGGACATAGTAGATAACTGATTTAATATAATTACCGCCTTATGGGCTTGATCTTTAGGCTTAAAATTCCTACATTGTTTAATAAGCATGAATCTCAGCATTATTATAATGGTATAAATAGTACATTGTCTTGAAATACAGAAATGCAAATTATGTTATGAACTTTCTTCAAGTGCTGCCACATGCCCTGTAAACTGCTGGTGGTATTTTCAATAATATATACGATTGACATGACTACCGCTAAATGAGACATGTTAATCTAATCGTAATAAAAAAATTCAGAGTTAAGGCTACATTAATAAAAGGGAAATAATAAAACCCAATTCACTGTGAGCTACGAGTTGTTGATATTGTAAAATCAGTTCTCATGGCGAAATTTACAAAATTTTGCTTATCCGATAGTTCTTAGCAGTGTCTGTGAGTACTCATTTAGATTAGACTCTAGAAATTTCGACTCTCATTTAACAATCTTTTACCACCGGCTCTCAGTTTAATTACGAAAATCATATAAGGCTTCATTCTAAACATATACGTTGAAAATAACCACTGAATTACTTAGTCAGAAATTTATGAAAGCCGTTAACATTCAGACTCAACGGCTAGGCTGAGTCATTCATTAATTAAAATTGAGTTACGAGTGTTCTGTGAGTGGTTAAACGAAACATTTTTGTCGGAGACTGTGAGCGGTTCTATGAAATGTCCAGCTGCGGCGCAATCATTTTACAACGGCGGACTGGTTTCGTGAAAATCTATGGCCTGGTAATCCAGGAAAAATTGGCGGGGACTTCCACTCATTAGTGTAATGAATCGGTAAAGCTTACATTAGTGCAGAGGTCCACTGGAAAAGTAGCCCTTGGTAGCAATGTATTGTGGCCAAAATACTAAAGAAGTATCTTAGCAACCGGACTAAAGTCCCGTAGCTAAGACTCCACTAAGACATACTTCTTATTTAATATCTAAGAAATCAAAGCTACCAGGGCCAACGAATTAGTGGTTACCCTGTACTACAACTCTAGAGATTGGTTTTCAGTAAGATGTTAGCCTGATTTATAAGACAAGAGCTCAGTAATTCAACGCTCACCGTAGATCCATGACACAGCGATGGCTTCCCAGAAGACGGCGAAGAGGATGGAGAAGCCTGCTGCATACTCCTCAAGCACGCGAAATACGTAGTAGCCTCCCTGGATAAAATTAATTTAATGATTTACTTGAAGCTTCCATTAATTACCTCCCATTGAAATCGAATGTAAAGTAGAAACTTACCAAAACGGTGCAACGGATTTTGAAAATAAGCATCGATTATCTTCAGAAACATTTTCTCAGATGAAACCTCGAACTGTGAAGTCGCTTAAATCCAGCACGGCAGTTTACAATCATTCGACCTGGAGATTAGACTTGGGCAATGGTGTATTTTGTGTCAGTGATCTCTGTTCAGTCCACTAATCGCCCCTGACCCATTAATTAATTACAGAGTGCACTTGTTAGCACACATACAGTGGGCACTTGTCTGCACACGTACAGCGGGCACTTGTCTGCACACGTACAGCGGGCATTTGTCTGCACAGTTACAGCATGCACTGATCTGCACACGTACAGCGTGCACTGGTCTGCACACGTACAGAGTGCACTTGTCTGCACACGTACAGCGGGCACTTGTTTGCACTTGTCTTGAATAAATGAAGGTAATGAAGTGGTTGAATGAAAGAAATAGTTGAAATTATAAGTTTCTTCAAGGAAATGAAATAGACCGAATATGTAAATTGAGCCGATCTATTATTAGTTCATAGATTTGTAACCAACTCACTTGAGTCTACGAGCTTTGGGATGTCATTGAGAGAACGTTCGTGATATGGTTTTAAGTTAATGGTTATACTAGGCTGGGAAGAAAGTAATTCCTTATTATTCAAACATGTATTTTATCTCAAAAAAATCATGTATTGATAGTTTTTTTCGGCAATAATGTCCCTCATTTTCAATGAATTTTCTCCCAAATTTGACTAACTTCATGACGCTTAATTCAGAAAAACATTCCTGAGTTTCAAGAGGAAACAAATCGAGTTCATTTCACAGAATTTCATTTTCATAATGTGGCCGGCAGTTCAAGTCTAACCATAGCCTTTTATGTTGAATATTACCACGATGAACTCATTTTCGTATTAAGTAGTAACTTTTTCCAAAAATCGGTTTTGGTGGCTCTTTTAAACCAAAGATGTACAGACAGACAATTTTTGATTTTCCTGAGAATCATTCAATTTCATCGTCCGCTTTTTGAAACCTTCCCCAGCTCATGAAGGCCTGAAATTATGGTGGTATGAATTGCATTGAATTGTTGAGCTAATTCTCGGATGGTGAATTTTGGACTGGTACTGCCTGTGATATTACTCGTTAATATCCTTTTTTTGTTGGTTATGTCAATTTAATTGATCTAATCGTACTAATTATTATTCTCAAAAGAGTGTTTCAGACATTAAAACACCACTTCAATTAAAATAGCAAATTGATAAACTCTTAAGACACTTCAAAGTTATTAGATTAAAAACAACCAAGATTGGATTAGAGATTATTAAAAAAATTTGCAGCTGAACATAAACACTGGCTGAAAGATTTGGAACTAGGCTATCACAAGTTGAGTTTTATAAATATCGGCTAATTTAATTTCAAACTGAAGGTTTTTATAGAAAAATTACCTTGGAGAAGCACTGCGTGTACCACTCATTGTCAAATACATTTACGTTTCGTCTCTGCGTCGGTCTGTGGTTGTGCTAAAGTACGCTTCGGGTGTTTGTAGGTCTGTGGTTGTACTAAAGTACGCTTCGGGTCTGTGTAGGTCTGTGGTTGTGCTAAAGTACGCTTCGGGTCTGTCTAATTCTGTGGTTGTACTAAAGTACGCTTCGGGTCTGTGTAGGTCTGTGATTGTACTAAAGTACGCGTCCACTCTGAGCGTGTCCAGGGGGGGGGGCAGAGGTAATGGTATAGTCATAAAATAATTCCCAATAAGACCTCAAACGTTACCCTGACTGCCAGCGTAGAAGGCTCGCAGTTATAACATCCCTGATACAGTAGATTTTCATCATTTTTTTTGGCGTAGGAGCGAAATACTTTTCACGAGCAATTTTTTAGGAATCATATAACAGGATCATGAATTTAAAGGCTTCTTATCGTGATGTTTCTGCCAATCATCGAGCAGCGTACTACCACCAACAGAAGAATCCCTGCGTGCACCACAGCTGTACCATCAGGACCTCGTACCTGCGTGCAGCGCAGCACCACCAGAGGGACGTACCTGTGTGCAGCACAGCAGCAAAACCACAAGGACGTTCCTGCATGTAGCACAGCAGCACCACCAGAAGGAAGTATCTGCGTGCAGCACAGCAGCACCAGGAGGACGTACATACGTGCGTGCAGCACCACCAGGAGGACGTACCTGCGTGCAGCACCACCAGGAGGACGTACCTGCGTGCAGCATCACCAGGAGGACGTACCTGCGTGCAGCACCACCAGGAGGACGTACCTGTGTGCAGCACCACCAGGAAGACGTACCTGCGTGCAGCACAGCAGCCCGACCAGAAAATCGAAGGTGAAGAGCCCGGCCACAAAACCCTCTCTGTTCCTGGCGATGACGGGAAACTCGTCGCTGAGAGCCGTGATCACCGCCTCAGACCCGGCGAACTACGGGCGGTCACAAACCAATGTGAGAAGTGCGCTACATTTCAAAACGCGTGCATCAGAAAAGAAGTATGACTCGTCTCAAAAACTTTTTTGAAAATAATAATTAGTTAGATTGAATAAGTTTAAATAACTCATCCAACAAGAAATGGATATGAATGTGTAACATCGAAAATTCTCCGGCAAAGAATTAGCTCATCAATTGAATATATTTCATACTATAACACGGTGCTCCAGGAAGAGTACTCTGAAAACGAATTTAAAATGAGTTTTTCAGGGTAATCTTACTGGAAAATGCTAGCGTTGTCGTATGATTTTCGGTTTCAGCTTTCAACACAGCGTTGCAGTAATGAAGGATAATTATTCCTGGTTAGAATATTGACGTAAATTAAAAACTTCAGAGTTCGATCAGTAAGCTTAAGCTATTGTGGAACTTATCTTTGTATATATTCCATTTTCTTTTGTTTTCGAAATCTCCGAATAACTTGAAAGCACATTTTATTTAAGTGCTCTACTTGCAAATCCCTGAAGGTTTACCGTGGATTTGATACAACAAGTCTCACATAGAAGTCTTTATTCAGATCAGGTCAAATTGCGGAGCACATGTGCAACCATCGTCATCGATGTTTTTTTCAACAATGGCTGATAAGCTCGCCGGACTAAAAATTAGTCACATGCTTCTAATATAGCGTTAGACCTTCACGAGCACGAATAATGGCGGCAATTCTGAGCGTTATTGAGTATACAGGTGTCCTAAATACACCTGGTCGATTTTCAATCACTCTTGCACCTCACGACCTCGTAATACGGCCACATTATGTGAACGATCTTTTCGATCTAGGTGGTCCTTCTATTGGGCTCATGTCTGGGATTTAGTTGGTCATTTTAAATTCCTGACATATCCTGAAGCACTATTACGCCAATTAATGGCAGTTCCATCCCCCTGTTCTCGGCAGTTATCTTCCTGAAAGAGAGGTAAAACCATGGCACAAATTCCCCCTGCATAAATTTCTTCCTACACAAATACCACATTAATCGAGAGCTCCCTGTACCGAATCAAAACCTAATCAAAGCTGGACCAAGGCCGAATCAAGGAAAAATCAAATACCACATTAATCGAGTGCTCCTCTACCACCACGTACCGACGAATCCAGACCCAGCGTAAGAAGCATCAGGAAAAACATGAGGGACCAGAAGGAAGACCCAGGCATCGTCGCTATCGCTGAGGGGTATACCACGAACACCAGACCCGGACCTTCTTCTGCCACCTGTGAAGAAATAAAAGGATAAATGAGAACATTGACCCTGTGGGTACTAGAGGAACATCTCAGTTTCGGCTCAATTTCGACAGGCGTTATTATACATTCTCATTTTTCACGTGTATTTCATATTCCTGAACTGAAACAAATGTTGTGCTATCTGAACACAGAAATATAAATGTGAGTTTTGGAATGACAGCTCTGCGATAACGGGTGAAATAACGATAAAGTCCTGAGGTACATGGACCAGTTAGATCCGAAAACATCATAAAACAGACGGAAGAAGAAGAACTAACACAAATATTGGAAGTATCGTGACTCATCTGGAACACGAGACAGGAGAGTACTGAGCCACTGGCACCATGGAAACTTATCACAATTATCATCAAATAATATTATGGAAGCACTTAATTCCTCTGAGGTAAAGGTAAAGTAGATAGTAAAGCTTCGAAAACGTTTGTATGTTCAAAATCTATAACTGCTCATTAATGCATGACATCCTATTTTCGGTACACTTTGTGGTAATGATACCGAATTAGAAAGATGATAATGGGCGATGCGATAAAAAATGTGTAATAAGTAGAATAAAAAGTCCATGCCCATTTTTGTTTCGGAATAGTTTGTAAATGAAACATGAATTCAAGTAGGAGTGATATATACTTTTTACTGTAAATATTTTGGACCCCATTACTGATCGCCTTCCCGTCTGCAGTATCGCATTAATTTCAGTGACTCGGCGAAAATTTCTGTACAATTTTGTTTCAGTCACAAATGACCTACGCGGAGCTGGTTTGAAATAAAACGGTATGATTCGTTGCGGAATGAACTCTATGCGCTGGTGGGTTAACTTGATTCATTGGTGGGTTAGCTCTGAGCATTGGTGGGTTAGATCTATGCATTGGTGGGTTAACTGTATGCATTGGTGAGTTAGCTCTATGCATTGGTGGGTTAACTTTATGCATTGGTGGGTTAACTTTATGCATCGGTGGGTTAACTTTATTCATTTGGGGGCTAACTTTATGCATTGGTGGGTTAACTCTGACGGCCAAAGTCGGTATCAGAAGACGGACGCTGCATATTTTCAGTTCAAATCGATGTAAAAATTTATCAAGGGCTGGAATTTGAATAAAAAGTGTATCCCATAAACTTTACTGAATTTACGTATTTCAGCCATGGCGGGTATAAGCATTGAACACAGCTAAAAAGCTAGGTATTGTTTCCCTTGTATTATGCTTTACTGTAAAGAGAAGCAATGAAAAACATTTTTTTACAAATTGGTGGTCAAACTAATTATATACGTTAAATAAGGCGCGATGATGCATATAATCAATAAATAGATAGGCAAATCAGTAGGTCAGATTCTTCTCATCCGTTTCATCTTGTCACTTAGGACCAACTTGTAACTTACAAGAGACCGATGTCACTAAATGCATTTCACTCGAAACTTACATGAGACCGATGTCACTAAATGCATTTCACTCGTAACTTACAAGAGAACAAGTGTCCCTGAATGCATTTCACTTGTAACTTACGAGAGAACAAGTGTCACTAAATGCATTTCACTTGTAACTTACAGGAGAACAAGTGTCACTAAATGCATTTCACTTCCCTCTCGGACCAATCTCGCACAAATTGTCGCAAGAAAACTAGCACCGCGAGGTGCAACACCCGATGATAGAGGCCATGATTTTGTAGCTAAGCCGTGAAGTGTAAAAATCGAAGATAGTGAAAAGGTATTCGTTTGGATAAAACATGGGGATTTTTCAATAATTCAAGCGAAGTCACATAAAATTTCAAAACCGAAATATTTAGAAACGTACAAGTAGTCCTAGTATATTTGCACTGCTTTTATCCACGATTTGATTTTCACCCAAATTTATAAGCTCGACGTACACGAAATACGTGCCCTTGGATCAAGGGGGCACATTTCGGTAACATGAAACTAAGATTTTGAAACAGAAATCTAATCATGCGTGAGAAAAGGAAGACGCATGTCCAAGACTACCTGCACTTGAATATCTTGAATACCTTGAAAATTTTGAATACCTTGAAATGTTTGGGCCTTTATGGGGACCGTCAGTGGAAAATTATCCAAAAAGTGAGATTATAGGTTCTATAGTGGAATTGGTTCCTTGGGTGGGGGCGA
>VOMN01067644.1:0-11502 GCA_014899125.1 Orchestia grillus | reverse complement strand
TAAGAGCTCACCTGATGAAGGGGTGGTGCTTTACTTGAGAATACTTTCAGCTTCCCTTTTTTCACCTTTTAGGAAGCTTTTTACACAGACATATGCATGCAAATTAGGAACTTTTTCTAAATTTTATATTATGTATTGATTAATTATTTTATGTTTATTAATTTTCATAAAAAACATCCCTACATTTTGAGCTCTTTTAAAACGAGAACAGTAGATTATCATCAGGCAATTTGTACCCCTTCAGAAATTGCTTCGGACTGCCCCATTGGCCACTTTTTCGTATTGCCAATGAACTTTTCATGTCTCACCAATTACTGCACAAGCTCAAGGTTCACAGAAGATTAACAAGTAATTTCGAGTCCCTATTCTGGACACAAGTTTGAGCAATTTGTGTGCATTTTATTTCCAACCCAGTCTAACTTTTGAGCCGGAGCATCTGTAATTATCTATGAACTTGGTATCCCAAGTATATTCAGAGATTAATTTATAAATTTGTCGACGGGGTGGCGGAAAAGTTAAGCTGAGCAATGTACTTACGTTTATTACTTCTTCCAATCCCTGCTTCTAATCCGAAAAATGGGGGAATTATCGATCCTACTTATTTTTTTGCTTAAAACGCGTTTCCTAGTCTATTATTGTGTAATAACAATTATTACTTTTATTTGTTACGAATGGATGCAATCAAATCCGAAGTAGAAGGAATATATATAGCAATGTTCATTTTTTATTCTTGGGTATCGATCGCTTTGTACCATTTATTAAGTTCGATGTGATAAACGTTTCCAAAATAGTTTGACCCTTCCCATGAAATTATCTCATATATTTCTCGATTTACCGACTCATTATTTTTTATTTATTCTGTATTTTTAAACGAACTACAGATTTTTGAGCTACCTCTTCCAAACTAACTTTTGCATCTTTATTACCTAGAATTTTAATCATCAGTAGGGTAACTTTATTTTTATTCTCAACGTCTTATTCATTCCAACTGTTCTTTTCATTTAAATGTTCCTCGAACAGTTTTTTCCAATTCTAATGCACGCCATTTCAACGTGTGCATCCTGAATTCTTTGAACTTTGTACGAAGTTCTCGATCTCCTCACTCTTGATGCACTTTGCTCCCCCATCTAAAAGACTCAAGCAAATCAGACGTAACTCGATTGCCTCAAGAATTTAAATTGTCCCTCTCTAAAAACCGCCGCTGCTAATCAATGAAGGCCAAAATTTTGAGTCGGATTTTTTTCCCGATTGCCAGAATTTTCGAGTTCTTTGTGTTTGCAGAAAGAGAAGAACGACCTTAACTCGAACTCTATTTTTGTGGGGGCTGTAGGCTCTATGCAACAGGACGCTGGGTGGGGCTTTTAATGCACCTCGGGAAAATATTCAAATTTTCCACTAGTTTTCTTTTGTTATTCAATTTCGCTGAGACAGAATTAGAACGATGAAATTTGCTAGGAACAGTTCATTCTTCATGAAAAGAGGCTAGTTTCCTTGGAATTGCCAGCATTTTAGCAAAAGGCTTATCCCACTGACATCGTTTTAAACGAAGGCTTCAAACAGGCTTAGGACTCTGGATGACGTCATGGGACTGCCGTGGAAAAAGTCTTTCAACAAACGAAATTGCTGAAGTAAATAAATTTTGTCGAGACAAGAACATAAACAGTCGTACATTTTTAACCCAATTGCATACATGTTCCTGAATTTTTCCATGCGGGATTTTTTTCAAAAATAAACGAATGCCACTCGTGCAGTTCAGGTGACGTACTTAGTTTAATTCTTTTTCATCATTGATCCATAGAATTTGCATTCGTGGAAATAAACTTAAAACGCTCTCCTTTCCACGAGCCTAATTGTTCTCCTGATCAAAATCATGATAAACTTTCTCCACAAAAAAGGTCCTCCGAACATCTGCGCCCAGACTCGTATGCGTGAACGTATGTACGTGAACCAAGCCATTTAAATCAATTTATGGCTTACGTAAATATCTGAATCAGGGACTCACCTCTTTCAAAATGTTCCGATATCCATATTGTGTGCAATCAATAATATTCTATAAATCTAAGCAACTTTGTCTTAGAGATTTCATGATAAAACTTCCTCTTGTAAGACTGCTCGTCCTGTTTCACAGCGAGTGCCATGCTCCTACATAAATTTCATTCATGGCTATTTTCTACAAAGACAACAGATACCTCAAATTTGAGCAAAAACAAAGACAGTGTAGTCACAGATCATCATATATTTTCTGTCTCATTTGTGTAAAAGTGCTATCTCTCTCACACTCTTTAGAACATGCACGGCGTAATGGAAAAATAAAATACCCAACACTCGGACAAAAAAGAAGCCAGCGAGAAAGGTGCGGATTACTTTCTATTGACAGCAGATTAGCTATGAATACATTAATTAGGGGCCCCTCGCGCGGACTCAGCGTTGCCGAGAAAAGAGGCAAAGCTCTCGCTCTTATGAAAGGTACGAGTATCTGTACGGTGATGGTGGGGCTGCCCAGACGCGCTGCTGTAACGAGCTACACTCCCGCAGGTACACTGAGGGGGTAGTTACACTTCACTCCTGCAGGTACACTGAGGGGTAGTTACANGTACACTGGGGGGTAGTTACACTTTACTCCTGCAGGTACACTGAGGGGGTAGTTACACTTCACTCCTGCAGGTACACTGGGGGGGATAGTTGGAGTTCAGGTATACTTTTGTGGCCTGTATACTCCACCACTCAGTATAGTTACCCACTCTCCTACACCACTCAACATTGTTTGAGAAACAGCTATTTTTTCCCGCGTGCATGTCCTTATGAAATCGAAATCCTCAATCTTAAGATTTCATTTGACTTTAATGTGGGGTGTGCATAAAAACGTTTTTCATCATCAATTTTTATAGTAATTCAAACTTCCCGCAGCGTATCCAATGTGAGTCGTGAGCTGCTCCTGCGCATGGTGCACCCGGCCTTGGTGATGCTTGGTCCGCTCTTCTGGCACCATCAAGAGTCCATTTCTCTGTTCCATCCTCTTTCACCCTGAAGTAATTCGATAATTCGTCTTAGTTTTGCCCAGTTCTCTTAAAAAGTTTCAGTTGTCGATTTTTTTCATCCTCTTTTTTCAGACCGGATTTCACCAAATTGAGTGAGGGCTCTCGAGCTATTGTCTCATTGGCTCAACCCATTCAACAGACGTAAGAATAATGCTTTATCCTACAGTTATTTTTAGATATCTTTCGAACGTTTGAGCTGAAGCATCCGTGATTATTTACAATTTTAGAATCTCAGGTATTTTTATTCATTATTTTACAAATTCGTCGATGGGGTGGTAATGAAGTTAGACTGAAATTTAGGGCCGAGTGAATTCTTGTTAACGTTGCTGTAAATGCATAGCCAGATCTCCTTGTCGTTGTTGTAGTGCATAGCCAGCTCTCCTTGTCGTTGTTGTAGTGCATAGCTAGCTCTCCTTGTCTTTGTTGTAAGTGCATTGCAATCTTTTACTTTTGTGTCTCTGAACGTGAGTTTTTTCTTCTTCTTCTTGATTGTTTTACGTTTTTAAGTATACTATACGCCTCTTTCTCTTCCTTGTTGTTGCACGTCTTTTACGACACGTTTTTCGTTCTCGACGTTAGTGTGCGTCTCTAATAACATGCCTTGCTGTGTCGTTCACTGCATATCTCTCCATATTCCACGTTGTGGTACGTCTCTCACTGTACATCTTTCCATATTCCACATTGTGGTGCGTCTCTCACTGCACATCTTTCCATATTCCACATTGTGGTGCATCTCTCACTGCATATCTCTCCATCTTCATTGCAGTTGTACATGCCTAACACTCGTCTCGTCCTCGCTGCCGTGCGCCTCTCAGCGCGCGCCTCCAGCAGTACGGCTGTCGCGCCGCACCGACGTTCACGACGCGAGTTAACGCTCTCAACTTCCTTCCATTTTTTAGGACGCCGAGTTAGGCAGGCAGACGAAGAGCTCGATTGTCCGACGCGATCTTCTTAAGAAAAACACAATTGAATTGAAAGAAGAAGTCAACAGTCGCGTGCGCTGCAGTGCTGTCGACGGCGTTCAGATAACAGAAATTTGAATAGTTATCTGATCTTAAAAAGGAACTGAAATAAAAGGGAGGGAGAGAAAGCCCGGAGAAATTACGTGGAAAAATGAATGGAGAAGAATTCAGAGCAAGCGAATTGGTGAACTGCGCGAAAGCACGGAGAGAGGAATTCAGAAAACTGAAACTAGAGTAATGAAAATAGAAAATATTGAATATTTCACCATGATGAAAGCCAGGGAATTAAAGGGACAAGAGAACTCTTCAGAAACCAAAAATACAATCGGCGGTAAAGACAGGTTTTTATGAGGAAATATAACAAACAAGCCTCAAAGACTTAACCTTGAAAAAAAAGATGGAACCTTCCAAAGTGATGCAAACATTCCCGAATGCAATGCGAGTGAAGTATTGCGAGCCGAAAGCGATTGTAATCCTAAAGTTGATAAACCTAAAAAAGTCTTAATGAAAATTTAAGTCATCCCTACCAAAAAATCTTTTCCATATATTTCCAGTTTAAACCTTTGATTTTACAGTTCTGAAAGTAATTCGACCGGTATCTCCCTTGCTGCTCTAATCTATCATCTGCAGCTATGCATATTTCCGTTTTCCATGCAAGAGATATCATGATCTAAATCAGCTAACCAAAACAATTCAAATTCTTCCAATCGCAAATGTGTTATTCGTAGTCCAGCCTAACTGCCAGTATCACAGCGCTGACTGCAGAGTCAGCTCTGGAAAAATTCACAATTTTCCACACGAAGATAGCATAAAGTCTACGGTGATCACTACCAAGATTTTACTTACTCGGCACTTTCTGCCGGCGCTTTATTATGAGAGCAAACCGTTTCCCTCGCTACTTTTCTTTCGTATCAGGCGAGGAGATCGTACTATGTTCAATACTTTCGAAGGTGAGGGCTGCTTCTGCTTCTAAAAAATGAGAAGGGGGAAGAGAACTAAAAATTCATTATCTAAATCTGTTACAGTAACGTGAACTCGTCCCACGTGTAGAAATGCATGAATTCCATTCCAACAATACCAATCATAAAATGATTTTCAGCTTCTTTACCTTGAAGTATTGTGTTTTTTAAAGCTAAGGCTCAACATTAAACTTAATTCAACTGTTATGTTAGCTACAAAACGAACATTTTTCATATATCTCCTAACACCGTAATACGTATTTGGTACAAGCCTTCAAGGTTCACAGCTGCTGACATTTTATGTTCCCCAAATTTTTCGTACATATACAACGAGATCTGATGGGATATATCTTAGATTTAATTATTTACACCTACTGAGTGTTACTTCTTTGCTTTAAGGTCAACGGCGAGCACTCAGGTTTTCTAGAAGACGTCAATATTTTAAATGGCGAGAAAATCGGTGAAAAACATCCCAGAGATGATCGACGGTCTTGATAACTCTTGAATATTTGAGCCAATCTCTTTCTTTAGAACTCAGAGCACACGAAAACCCGAATAAATTCGCCATTCGATGAGAAGCTGAACTTTCGGCTGCAGACCAGAGAGAATGTTTTCGCCGCTCAGTTAACTCGGTGAACTTGACGCTAGTTGCATGCGTCTCAGTCCAGCCTTGGTCGGGTCTCAGGTGAGCAGCCGGGACTGCGCTCTCACTTTTTTAAAAGGCATCTGAGTTATTCTATATATGTGTGTAACTGAAGGGTTACTCCAATTGCTTTGTTTTGTTGTGAATCTGGTCGATAAATTTATCAGTTCAAAAGAGCTATTTCCTCGTTTTTAGTAGTGTATAAAGTTTAATATTATTGAAAAACTTACATTTCGAACATAGAAAACAAATGACGCCTCGAAGAAACATCTGGAAAACAGGTTTCCCATTTAGACTGAAGCATCAACTCCGATGATTATTTTGCGTAGGTTCGTT
Organism: Orchestia grillus; assembly: GCA_014899125.1. Taxonomy (NCBI): domain Eukaryota; kingdom Metazoa; phylum Arthropoda; class Malacostraca; order Amphipoda; family Talitridae; genus Orchestia; species Orchestia grillus. Next base: position 5,564 of record VOMN01067644.1, on the reverse strand, counting down.
CACGCGCTCCCAGAAAGTTGAGGTACGAGAAACCGAAAAGCATTAACCGTAATAATAATTTCGCTGGCGATCTCTCCAGCATCTCGTACTTGCCTCCTCGAGACCCTGCGAGGCACTAAGATCAGATCCCCTATATTTTGGCCTGACTTTTCGCTTTCAAAATGCGTTCTTTTCTTGCCGTCGGATTAAAGAAGAGTGCTTGCCCTGCACCCGTCGCTGCACAATGGTGCCTTGGATGCTTTCTGGATGCACGTGATAAACTTTGCCTTGGATGCTCTTTGGATGCACGTGATAAGATTTGCCTTGGATGCTTTCTGGATGCACGTGAGAAACTTTGCCTTGGATGCTCTTTGGCTGCACGTGAGAAGCTTTGCCTTGGATGCTTTCTGGATGCACGTGAGAAACTTTGCCTTGGATGCTTTCTGGATGCACGTGAGAAACTTGCCTTGGATGCTCTTTGGGTGCTCTACGTGAGTATGCCTAGAGTCTACTCATGCTCTACGTGAGTATGTCTAGAGTCCACTCATGCTCTACGTGAGTATGTCTTGAGTCCACTCATGCTCTACGTGAGTATGCCTAGAGTCTACTCATGCTCTTCTTGAGTATGCCTAGAGTCTACTCATGCTCTACGTGAGTATGTCTTGAGTCCACTCATGCTCTACGTGAGTATGCCTAGAGTCTACTCATGCTCTTCTTGAGTATGCCTAGAGTCTACTCATGCTCTACGTGAGTATGTCTTGAGTCCACTCATGCTCTACGTGAGTATGCCTAGAGTCTACTCATGCTCTTCTTGAGTATGCCTAGAGTCTACTCATGCTCTACTTGAGTATGCCTAGAGTCTACTCATGCTCTACGTGAGTAAGTGTAGAGCATACGCGTCACGCGCAACACAGTTCGATAAGCCCGCCAATGGTCCCATGCAACTAAACAAGGCTTTGAATGCAATTATTTTCAGCAGAGGACATAATTTATTCTCAAAGGTGCGTCTGTTTCATTCGTACATGTTCTCTAATGAACGCATAGTAAATTTCTTATACCAATTGCATAAGACCTGAATTTTCATACCATATTTTTAAAATTCATTTATCAAACTATCTCTTTCTTCACATAACCTGTAATATTTTCCCGAGCTTTAAATAAAGACTAGCTCCCCCATCGACATAATTGCTGAGCTCTCCCGCATGAGAAGAAATATGAATCCTCTTCTCCATTGCTTAGATTTCCCTCAAATGAAAAGATTTTATAAATTTCCAAATCTGACTCAATTTACTGTTCACTGAACTGTCCCAAGAATAATTTGAAGCTTTCTTTTCTCAGTCATATATATACATGCCCAAATTCTTCACCACTCAACATTGTTACCAACTCTCCTCCCCACTCAACATTGTTACCCTCTCTCCTCCCCACTCAACATTGTTACCCACTCTCCTCCCCCACTCAACATAGTTACCCACTCTCCTCCACCACCCAACATAATTACCCACGCAGTCCCGTCCCCAATCAATGTTATTTTTCCCAAATTTCCCCGTGCAGCGTGACTCTCGTTCAAATTCCCACTCCATGATCAGGAGTCTCCCCAACCTTCTTCATTCTCCAGTTTCCATAATTCCCCAACTCGCACTCCCCGGTTTGCATTCTTCCTCACGATGATATCAGCGTGAAGTAAGAGACAAGGCTGCGAGAAGCAGTTTCCTGAACAAACAAATCCCCCATTCTCCCCTTCCTCTCTCCTCCCTCCCCGCACCCCACAGCCCCACTCCGCCTCTGGTCTCCTCATCACATACGCTTGCAGCCGCTCCTGAATATGGTTGGTTGATGCACAATTCGAGAGGAACTTCTAGGCTCAGTTTTGTGATGTTAAAAACGTGAATGTTCAGTTTTGTGGTGTTAAAAGCGTCCATGTTTAGTTTTGTGGTGTTAAAAGCGTCCATGTTCGGTTTTGTGATGTTAAAAGCGTCCTTGTTTGGTTTTGTGGTGTTAAAAGCGTCCATGTTCGGTTTTGTGGTGTTAAAAGCGTCCTTGTTTGGTTTTGTGGTGTTAAAAGCGTCCTTGTTCGGTTTTGTGGTGTTAAAAGCGTCCATGTTCGGTTTTGTGGTGTTAAAAGCGTCCATGTTCGGTTTTTTTATGTTAAAAGCGTCCATGTTCGGTTATGTGATGTCAAAAGTTTAATCCTCTGAGGCCCGAACAGATTTAAAATTTTGGAAACATACTGGGAACCTAAATACCTACGTAGTTCACATTTACGTTAGAGCATCTAAAAGTTTCCGTTGCCAATTTCGATGGCAGCGCCCTCATTGAGCGTGGCACGAACAACATTATTTTACCAGGTGTTCCCAGACGGTCCTGAGAGCGCCTCAGCTGAGCAGCCGTGCAGGTATGTGATGACGCCCAGCTCAAGTTGAGGGGCGACTGAGGAGAGCCAGTAGTCCTCAAGTTGAGGCGACTGAGGAGAGCCAGTAGTCCTCAAGTTGAGGGGCGACTGAGGAGAGCCAGTAGTCCTCAAAGGATCAAATCACCGTCGACGTCACGCCGCGTTGTTGAAGCCCTGAGTGCCGAATTTTTGTCAAGGAGGCGTTGCAAAATTGGAATATTTTCCAGTAGGAGACACAATGAGGCCGTGTGTCTCGCTGCCGCTCGTCCAGCGGACGTCCAGACCGCGCGTTGCTGGAGCGATGACGCGTCGCATGGCAGCGGCAGGTCCAGAGTGGCCCGGAAATGATGTCATGTAAAAGAATCTCCGTACATCGAAAAACATGGTCTTCCTCCAACTTAATTTAAGGGTTGGACCAGAGTTGATGCCCATATAATATCATCGATAGGGTGATTACATCCTTTGGTCAAATTTTCGAAGTACGAGTACGTATGTACTATTCTTACTAAGATATGATCCGATACCACTGCGATAATTCGTAAGAAGGTCGTGATGTGGAAGAGGTATTACGTAGTAGCTATTGGGTAGCTACTGTTACGTGGCAGCCGTAACGCAGCAGCCGTTACACAGCAGCCATAACGCATCAGCTGTAACGTTGCAGCCATATCGAATCAGCCATAACGCAGCAGCCGTAACACAGCAGCCATAACGCAGCAGCCGTAACGCAGCAGCCGTAACACAGTAGCCATAAGGGAGCAGCCATAACGCAGCAACCATAAAGCAGCAGCCGTAACGCAGCACCCGTAACGCAGCAGCCGTAACGCAGTAGCCGTACCACAGCAGCCGTAACGCAACAGTCGTAACCCAGCAGCTGTACCGCTGCGCACGACCCCCCACTCACCCACGACGCTGATGATGCCGAACTGGCTCTTGGCGACGTTGGTGTTGATCTGGCACATGTACGCCCCGGCGTCTGACGCGTTCACCTGGGGGAAGGGATTAGAAGTGCTGAATTAATTATTCTAAATGAACGTTCACTTTGTGATGAACATCACAGGTGCTGCTGGGGATTGACAGGGGAGTAGAAATACTCTGCAGCCCGTGAGTTTTGACTCGACTTGAGGGCTCGTGACTGCACAATTGTGCGTGAGTCATGCGAACGAACGACGTAAACAGCGTCGAGGCTGTGACGAAGACTTCCTGCCCTAAATTAAAAGGGGCCCCCCAAGGAGTGCACTCTGAACTGGTAAGTCACTGAGAGTCGCCCCAATCTACGTGGAGAATCAAAGTTTGAGTGTAATGAGTTGACGCGGAAAATTATATCATGACAGTCGAGTAAACAGGGGATTAAAAACAGGAACCCAAATTTAAATTACCATATCTCAAAAATATTTACCGCGTGTTTTTTTTCAATACGATTGTGTTTGTTTAATTTTTGTACATAATTATCGAATGAAATATCAAAAAAATACATTCATCAGTATTGATGAATGCATACTTTTGAACGGTGTCAATAGGATGCTTACGCACAATCATAAAATAAGGATTTCTATTACGGAAAACTTAACACAATAATCTTTTACTAGCAGGACTTTACCAGCAGAGATAGTCCGGTCTTGGAAGCAATTTTTTTCTTGATGATGCGAGTAGTCTAAACTCTATTAAGGAAACTGAAAATGTGCCGCGAAGACTGGCTTTTTATAGCAAAACATGCAACCCGTATACAGGATACTTCGCTCGAGACTTGAAATTTCACTTGAAAAGTGGCGAAGCGTGACGGAACGGTAGGTACGTACGCAGGTGCATCGTATTAATATATAGATAACATCATTAAGATATATTTTATACAATAAATATTTGGTCTTGGCTCCTTACTATCCATCGACTCCTTTCACATGTCCTCCATTTCTTGCCGAACATAATTTAATCCTTGTTCTCATTGCTGTCATAATTCTTTTTACTAAACCCGGATTTTCTTTCAATGAATCAACTCCATAAGAGATTCTCTCGTTCAAGTCTTCCGTGGTCGCAGGTGGAGTAGAGTACACTTTACCCCTCAAATGTCCCTTTAAGAAAACATCGCACGGTGTCAAGTCCGGCGATTTTGGAGGCCACTCAATTGCATGGTTCAGTACAATAGTACAATTGTTGAGTACATCAGTTAACAAACGTCGCATAGCAAGAAAGTATGACCAAATATTTATTTTGTAAAATACATGTTAATGATATTATAAAGGCTTATTGTGCTAAGTTTTCCCTAACAGAAACACAAATATTATGATTGTACGCAAACTTACCTTGGACACCGTTCACGATAATCCCTATTGCATCAATACTGATGAACGTTTTTCTCAATTTTCCGCATGAACTTATTTTCCGCAATGAAATACTGGTCAGAGGGTCGCAGAGACGTGCTTCCTCCATGTATGCCCTTTCTCCCTTTTTATTCGGGTTCATGGTTTTAGTTGTTCTAATCATTCGGAGAGGAGAGAATTTCTTCCAGCACACGTAAAATAATAGCGTTGCCACACAAGCAAGCCATAATGCATCAGTGAAACGAATTGTTTCAGTGGGGCACACGTGGCCCACTGCGCTGGAAAAGCGTTAGTTTTGATGTGCACAATTCGAAATAAAGTTTTCTGCACAATTATTTCCTAGCTGCGCAGCGTTTCTCATTGCTCATTTAAAACCGATTATGACGAACATATTTCGTGTTGATGTTTATTAATGCACCCGTGATTTTTTTTTTATTATCAATACAAACTTAGACGGATCACCAGCATAAGGACGTCTGTGCATGGGAATGTTCAGCTGCGGTGGCCTCCTTCTGACAACATCACAGGTACATGATTGTTTAGAAAACACGGGTGCGAATAATGAATGAATACGAATTATTCTCACAATAAAAATTACGAGGGTATTGATGTAGAATTTTCATGGCTGCCCCCGACGCCATTTAAGCTCTCCCACAAAGCTGGATATATTTTCCGACGCAGATTACTCGCGTCTGTCATACCACACCTACAAAACACCTGCAGATTATCCCCAAACTACACATAGACCACACAAAACATACACCAAACACAAAACCCGTGACACACAATACACACGGCATAAACACCCAACACGCACACACCACACCCAACACGCGCACCACACACCATTCACACCACACGCACCACACACCATTCAC
>VOMN01067638.1:0-11503 GCA_014899125.1 Orchestia grillus | reverse complement strand
CACTTACAAAGCGCAGGTTTCTCAATGTTGTCAGTTGAGCTCAGCCTGGAGCAATTCCCGCATGACAACGCTAGTTCCCAGTCACCTCAATAGGCACCACTGCAATAAATATCGCAGAGCTGCTATGGTATCTGGCTGAACGTTCTTGAGTAGAACTGAATGACATTAGCTAGGTTTCAAGTGCGTAGTAGATGAGAAAAATTTTCAGATTATTCTTTCTTAGAAACATTTTTATTACTAAAGAGTTTTTAAAGTAATTCCCTAGATTTATATGCAATGGCAAAGTTTGATCTCCACAGCATTTTATTCACGATGAGAGAAGAATCGCTTCACTTTTCCGGGCTCCAGCTGCACTCTCTCATTTATTTTAATTTCTGGGGAATGTGAGCGTCAGTTGAAATCCGCGTCGGACGAGATTAATAAAAATTTGTAACATCACATCTAGTAATCACGGAAACTGCTAATTTGATTATTTACACGAAATATTCAAAAATTCTAATTTTCATTTTCTTCTGAAAAACATGTAATTGTTGTTAATTGTCGTGAAGATTTAGGATAAAACTGGCATAGGCTTGCATATTCGGTTACTGAGATGAAAGTAAAACACTAGAGACATGTTTGTAGCTCTACGGTACCAAGAAAGTGTCTGATGAAGGGGAAATTCTGGGTAGACTTGGCCATGTTCTCAATTGATATCTTTACGTGGAAAAGCATGGTAGGAATGTTTTGTGAAAGATTTTGTGATCGGTCAAAACAGGATACATTTTGAGGTTGTACAAAATTTTGTTTAGTAGAGTTTAGAAACTAGAGGCTTTACTGCCGGAGGCAAGACGTATTCTCCGGTTGAACTTCTTTTTATTGTTTATCCCGTTAATAGAAAAACACAGTATCTTACTAAGTTTTCATTGACGCTTTCGACAGTCTGTTATGGTTCTTGGCTAATTGCTAATGAAAGAGCTTTCTGTTTGTGTTGCAGGACTTTCTTTATATGTCAAGATGAACTATTTTTAGATAATTTTTTATCATGACCATTAGCAGTCATTCAGGCATAAAGATTAACTCATTATCCAATTGAGAAGAGTAGTACTACGTGTATATAATGCGCGTTACTCTATTGCACATCTTCTCTCACTTTCCAGGCTGCTGCTGTCGAGGCCATTCTGCGACGGACCACAGCGGCCCCCGATGCCCCGACTCCCGACCTTCTCAGATCGCTCAGTCTACATCGCCTGCACCAGGAGGGACCCTGAGACCATCTCTGAATTCCTTGCGGCTCTCAAGGCTGAAAATTTGAATCATTCCATCGTCTACCAAGCTACTCTGGACGCTGAGTCTGCCCTCTTTGTTTACAACGAGTCTCATATTCCCGTGAAAATTTATAAAATTACTTTGGATGGGAAGAAGGCGTGAAAAGTGGTAATTTCTAGTGTATCAGTACCAGACAATAGGACACAAATCTGGTCACGAATGACGTCTTGTTCTGGAAATCGAAAATTAAATCTGAATCTTGTAGTAGACAGCTTCTTTTAGAAATGATGATAAAAAGAAAACACGTAGTAACGTACATACCTAACCATTTTATCTTCACAACGGAAGTGTAGCCACTATGTGAATATTTTATTAGTAATACAAGTTGATAGTAAAATTTCTAACGTGTCGCGTTACAATTGTCCCCATGGAAGCTTATTAGTGTGCTGGCTTCTATTCTGAGGTAAAAATGAACTCCATGGATATTGAATGGAATACTCGTTTTTGTTCGTTACATCGTGGCCGTCAAAAGAATATTTGTAAGCAAAATACGAATTTTCCTGCAGGTTTAGAGGCCTTCTAGCTGTCTCGCTCAGACTACACATAACGTTTAAATCAGACAGTTCAGTCAATCCGACTGTGCACTGATTTGACTGTACACGAGGCGTTGAAATTCTACACTGGTGATCGAACCTTCGCTGGAGTATTATGCCGATCGCTCTTGGAAGTCAATTTCAGGTCCTGCTTCAAACGAAACTTTTTTCAGACTACAAGAGCTATTTATAGATACGCTTTTAGGACTTTTATCCGTCGGGCCCGCTTTACTTTTTTGAATTTTCTCACCTTCGTAGCAATTCCCTCTTTGTCTTTTCTTCCTCTTCACTTGCTGTTTCTATGCGAAAGGAATCCTTTGAGGGAACATGCATACGTTGGGCATCGATTCTCCGTTTTCTAGAGTCCTTGCAAAATATTCCCTTTCGTTCGCTCTCTTTGGATTGCATTTTATGCAGCTAGGGAGTCTTAAGCCACGACCATAATAAAATTAATGATAAAAGGTTGAGCTGCAAGCTACAATGACGTAGGCTTTTACTTTCTAGGAGGTACAACATCTTTTTAGAATAGCTCTACTACGATTTATGGTAAAGTGTTCGTCAATGTTTAATATGTTTCTTCTTACTCTTATTGCTCTGTTATCGATGCTCTGAATAAATATTTTCCCAAGAGAGTTTTGATTGAAACCATGAAATTCTTCAAAGAAGATTAAGGAGCCGTGGTCCCACGATTCAGGGTATGCAAAGGTCGCGCAAACACAGCATTTAATTTCCGAAAAAGTAAATTATTGCAAAAAGCTTAGTTACGTTCAACGAAACTTCTAGGATTCCTGCTACATTTTTACCAGCATCTAAATTAAGTTCCTTTTCCGCACTGAGTTTTCTTTCAACGCTTCACTGAATTGAAGTCCATAAAATTAGGCTAAATGCTAACTACTAATAATTACAATCAATAGATCTGCCTTGAAAATTATGGAGAACGTTATTCAAACTAACGAATTTGCTTGACGTGTCAAATTGACATAGGTTTAAATGAAGTCGTCGTCAAGCCTCGGTCATCAGACCGTAACTTGCCTCACATTCAAGATCAGTCAATTTCATGCTAAAAATTTAGAATGAATTATCGTCTCTGTGTTCCAAGTGAAGGAGAAGAAATGCAAAATTCGAAATTCAGAATAAAACACCAAGGTAGGTAAATTTTTATTTGAATGTTGTTCCTTTTTCCAAGAATGTCAAATCAACAGGCGATGCATTTACATCAATAGCACAACAAATGAACACAATAACAAGAAACAACTTTGATAGCGAGAGAAGCGAGCGTTCGGTTGACTTTATATTAGCATTAGCATGTCGCCGGCATCGCCTCAACTGACAACCGTTCCAAGTGCTCTAACTTTTGAGATATCCCCGTAGGTGTGATACCGACACTCGACATCGCTACCGTCGGTCGAGTGAATAAATCTTACCTACTTCTATCAGATTCTACAGCTATGAGAGATGAATTAAAACAGCTTCACACAAACAGAGGACAATAACATCGGGATGTTCTACAAAAGAGGAATAGGTAGGACCTCATAATAGAGGGGCCTGGCAATGCGAGGACCTCACAATAGGTAAGACCTCACAATACGAGGGCTCCACGATAGGTAGGACCTCACAATACGAGGACCTCACAATAGGTAGGACCTCACAATACGAGGCCTCACAATAGGTAGGACCTCACAATACGAGGGCCTCACGATAGGTAGGACCTCACAATACGAGGGCCTCACAATAGGTAGGACCTCACAATACGAGGGCCTCACGATAGGTACAACCTGACAAGGATGTGTCAGTGTAAAGATGAGTGAAGGTTGGTCGCTGCTTAAATGATGTTAGGGCGAAGAACTGTGTCAAATCATTGCCTGCATATTGATAGCATAGCTGTTACGTCGATAACACCGCGTGAGCAAATGAGGCAGCCCTTCGATCGTTGCAAGCGTATACCTTCCGCTTTACATACGTACAAAGATTTTCGAGCAAGATTCGAATAGGTAAAAATTTTTATGTATAAGATGCGCATCAAATAGACTCGGACCTTCCAGAAGTGTTCATATGCGCTTGAAGCCCCGTTGTAATTCACTGTCCCTGACACGCTCACCAAAGTTGAGGTGCACATTCGCTAAAGGATCACGAAACTAGCAAAAAGATACCATTAGTCTGTACATCGGAGCCAATGATCGAGCTACACGTTCATCTATCTTCCTCTTAAGTCAAAACATTCGAACATTCGGGCATGATGCAGTGAAATTGCAAATTTTGTGATTACGCAATTCTACACTTTTTATTCAAATCGCAAGTTGCTTTTCCGCGTGCCTGAGTGACGGCTGTCGGTATGTTCAGCAAGCAGGTCGATGTTTTAAAATGCAGGTAGGAATAACGTTTTAAATAACCTGTGACGTGTCAGATACTCCGTTTAATTGCAGAAAAATATTGTTTCGCGGTAGAAAGTGCCCGTTGATTCTTAATTTTCTTAGCGAAACAAAGTATGGCAAGAAGCTTGAAAACTTAGTGCAATTAATTATCTTCAGTGTAGCACCAGCAAAATCAATTTTAGATCTGAACAATGAGAGAATGAAACTTGAATTACTTGAATCTATTCATCGTCAACAATTTCAACTACTCCTGTTGTTTCACCGACGGCGCCATCAACCGCCCAATAGTCCTCGTCTCCACCCCCGGCAGCCTCCTGAGGACTCTGTTCAACTACAATTTCCTCAAATCCACCGTCCTCTCCTTCTGGTACAGCTTCAGTAGCAATGAACTGTTCCTGCACGTCATCTTCCTCCGCAGCCGCTTCGTAATTCTCAAGGCATTGAGCATCTTCATCCCCAACGCCCTGCTCCTCCCCATAGTCGACGTACTGCTGCTCCTCCGCTCTTCCTGCCAGACCCGCGTCCTCCAGGTTACCGAGGGCAAGTTCGCCAGTGCTGACCCCGCCAGCGAAGGGCTTCTCTGAGCTGCGTGAGCGTGGCAGCGGCAGGGTTACCTCCTCAATTGGACTTTGTGGACCAGCCTGGGGCGCTTGTCCCCCTTGGACGCGAACGTCGAGCTCATCTTGAGGAACGAAGGATGAAGGAGCAGCAGTTGTCTCTTCTGTAAAAATGCATGAAACTCTGTCACGTGTCGTAAAAGTCTAAGAAAAAGTTCTAAATTCTCGCGTCACCTTCTCACTTAACAACAAGGCTGCGCTGTTACGTGACACTACAGCACCCGGGCGTGATTGTCTAAGCGCGTTTGCATGGATATGAATGTGTCAAGCAGCCATGCAAGAGCATTCTAATGCAATGCAAAAATTCTGAAACCAAATTCATTTGATTTGCATACAATATGATTCGGAAAATTAGGGTAGAAATAAATTGAGTTTATTTCTCTCTGTAATTAAATGAATCTAACTTGCAAAAATAAAAAGGGTCAATTGCTTCAGTTTCTTCCATCCACTATTTACTTATACTATGTAGTAGCAATCGAAGAGGGTCTAAATATGACGCATGTACCTTTACTTTTAGGTGAGTTCGGGATTGTTCCGTTGCTGCAAGTTGCCCTGAACAACATTTCTATCAAAATTACCTTACAGTTATACAATGAATTCTAATAAGAACCTTCGGTAAAAGGTGAGAAAAGCACGTAATTCAAATCTCCTGCGACCATTTACTTCAATGCCATTTACGTTCTGCAGTTAAATTACTACGTTAGGTTGAAAAATTTTAATCACATTAAATGATAAGGAATCACTGAAACTAAGAAAAAAGTTAAAAACTGTCTTAGATGTAAATTAAAGTTTACTTATATATTTCTTAGAAAAAAGTTTATTCGCGACGAAATGGGGGAAAAAGCAATAACTTCGGAGAGACTCCACGGCACAACGCTCGCTCTCCAAGAAATGTTAAGAGGAATATTTCGTATTTTTATATTCAGGTGAAATCTTGTGTTCGGGACGCGTGAGCGATTGAGAACCTTTTACTGTACTGAAATTTACTGAACAGAGTTAGATTTTTGTCATTCAATAATGAGCTCTCAGCGAAAAGCGACATAAATACCTGGACTCTTTTTTCTCAATTCAAGTAATTTTTATTCAGGAGACGGAAAAACAGCAAGTGTTTTCGTACGCATTGATGCCGATTGTGAAAAAAAAATTGCCGATTTGAAACAAAAGTAGAAGTTTATAAGAAATTTAGGTTGTTATTAGCGATACATTGAGATTATTCAGAATTTTAGACAAATTAGGAAAGAATTAGTGAATTCAGGCATGAATTACCAGCAGAAATTTAGATAATTTATAAAAATATTATTGCAAGATATGCATATGCAAGATGGCTGTCACATCAATTACTACACGTCACGGAAAGAGAGGTTAGTGTACAGGACGTCCAAGAAAATATTAATTAAGCGAGCAAATTTCGAGTGAGACTTACAACTCAGTCCAACTTTTTCGCCGCCCCAAGGACAAGTCTATGGAATATCCGATGAAAATACTCGAGCGGCGAAAATTGTAGAACTTTATGGATGCCCCGGCGAGAAAGCTATTCTGGGAAGCGGGACCCTAAACTATGTGGTACGAAGCAGCTCAAATCGTAACGGGGACCTTCAGGAAAACTATCACTTCTCCTAAATATCTTGAACAATAAATTTTCCTGTTTTTATCTAAATTAGGATAGATATACATCAGCAATATAAGAAGGAGCAGAATGCTACGACGTGCTTGAAAATTTTAGCCCTAAGGAGAATCCATGAAGAAACTTCCGTGAAAGTACTTCACAAAAAACAGCAATATTAGAGCCGCTACATGAATTATACATCAATTAAACTCAAAGCTGTAAATGTCAAATTCCCTATGTCTATTTAATGAAATGAATTGAATATACAGATATCCGTTTACTTATTAATGCCTGACCGTAGATTCTGTGGCCTATGTTATCAAATCGACCGAGTAAATGGTGTTTCTTCTACTAAGAGAGCTTTTAAAGTGATTTAACTTCCACATCGTTGAGGAGAGCAAAAAGTAATGCACTAATATGAATAAATATAAAACATACTATTTAAGAATATATTTTAGGATTTATTACAAATGTATTCTCCTCTGAATAGTATACGCTTGCAACTTGCTGCTTCAAATGGGACGCAGCACTACCACCTATCAGGCTCTCACCTCACTACCATTGCTGCTCCCAAATGGGACGCAGCACTACCACCTATCAGGCTCGCACCTCACTATCATTGTTGCTCCCAAATGGGACGCAGCACTACCACCTATCAGGCTCGCATCTCACTATCATTGTTGCTCCCAAATGGGACGCAGCACTACCACCTATCAAGCTCGCACCTCACTACCATTGAGCGTAGATACAGAGTCATCGTTAAAATAAGGCAACATCTAGCTGCCAACTGGCGGACTTTGATGAGCCTAAACCACTGAAAATAGTGAGATATACTAAAAAAAACAGTCGTCCGTTAATATTACGTGAGACTTTAATTGAATCGATTCCAAGCAGAGATCACTTGTAATTGGGCCTGTGGGTTCGGTTCTAAGAGAATAATTAGATAAGAGTTAGGTTAGCTTCGCGAGCTGGAAATTCAGGAAAAAAGATACTCACATGTGGGCGGGAGAGGCGCTTAGAAGAAGAGACAGGGGAGGGCTATGAAGATTATTCGGCTATAGAAAAGAAACAGAACATTCTTGTAATTACAAACATAACATGTTAAATGATACCAACGAAAATTTTGTTCAAGATGCAAAATAATGTGACAACGTTGATTATAAAAATATAAAACTTTTCTACCACAATTAGACATCGTGCTCCCAAAAACGGAATTCTTAACTGTCCACACTTTACGAAATGCAAGCTAAGATTTTTAAAAGTGCTTGAGAATTCTAACAACATACACATTGCTTAGCAACAAGTATACACTTTACCAAACATGAGAGTGACATATGTTATTTCCCACTCATGACACTATTTCCCCACATTGTTAGTTTGCAGGGCAAACATATTTAATCACCTATAGGCCGAACTTTTTCCTCGTGAGTGCAAAGTAAAAAAACATGGAATTTTCCTAATTATAAAGCCTCTGGATACTGAAAACTGACCGATAAAAATGCGAAACTATGTTTGTACCTTTTCAATTGACATATGAAGCAAACAAAGTTCTTCCACCCTCGTAACAAGAAATTCGGTAAAATGCATTCGAAGGCCAACCTGTCCAAGAGAGACATTTAACGTGAATTCAATCTGACTTCGAAAATGTTTTCCATCTTGATCTCAAGGCGAATTCTCCTTCAGTCCACCCAACATGCTTGCCTCAACACAGACGTGAGCAAAATTCTTTGTTTTCGCTTTCTGAATCGATTACTAATATTGTATTCTATTTTTCAAAATAAAACAAAACGAACCAAATTTAAAGTAACAAAATATAACTCATTCTCTGTAGAAAATATAATCATACGTCCTCCTAACAACGCAAGCACAACTTACCACAAGTAATTAAAAGCAAACAAAAGCGTTGTATGTATAAAAATTAAACACTGCGAAACAAAACGAAAATTCAACGAAGTTGTTAGAAATAGTTTTATACTTTTGTGGAGGAAATGTTAGCAAGGATTGAGAGTTTTCATAATTTGTTGTGTCTATTTCGAAGTGTGTCGACGTGTGTCGGAGGCCCAGCGGCCCCAGAGGCTGCAACATTGAAATTATTTGTACTTGATGCCAAGAGACTGATAAAGTAGGGGAATAAATGTACACCAAACACCAATTGATGTTTTGGCACTCCAGAAATTCTGGATTAGGGCAGGAATGCACTACGAAATGACACAGCAGCTTCTGCATCAGCGCATTAATGCATTAGTATTCTACAGGTGTAAGTACTTACAAAACAAGAAACGAACTGACATCCAAGCATTAAAGTCTGTCGTAGGACATGTGGCTCTGTCATGCAGCTTGATGATGCGGGTTGTTATCAAATGTGCGCTTGAAAACAATCAAATATAATACGACAGACAACACAATTAAAATAACACTGAAGAGAAATAGGAAGCAGAAAAAGCAGAGGGTGGGTAAAACAAATCAAAACAGTGTTCGGCGAATCTGGTAGAACTTGAAATGAATCCTAAGGTTCCAAGACGGCTCAACATCGGCGGAAATATTTTCCTCGTGAGACGCTGCGTCACGTAAAACTTCTCGAAGCTTCTATGCTTGTCAGAGCGCCTCCGCAGTCGTGACGACTTTCTGTGGCCTCTCAAGCGTCCTCACGCCCTTGCAATCGTGAGGCCTTGAACTATTCGTTTAGCGCAACTCAATTGGTCAGTTTTCGTGTCTACGAATGCAAGAGGTCTTCAAATGTTCAATGCAGCTGAAAAAACGGTCTCTTTTTCGCGTTTATGAATATTTGTGGCCATGATTAGTTAAATTTGACTCAAACGGTCGGTATCCGTGTCTGTAGATGTGGGAAGTTATGAGCTATTTTCAACAGCTGAAATAGAGAACACGAAGCCGTGTGTTATTCAATACTTCTAAAACACACCGTTTTCGTGTCAATGAATCATACATCTAAAACATAGGAAAGTCTATTCACTCAATGTAAAATCTTTTGCTCAAACGTGGCACAGAAGTGAAAAACTTGTCTCCCACCACGATCGCATCAAAAGCTTAGAGGTTAGCTAAATAAAGTTGAGTAGCGATTTCCTTAATGAGTGAGAGTTCGATGCATTTACATGAGGTCTAAGGTCCACTGCATTTGTATTCATTTTATATTTTTAGAAAAGGTTCTTATGTAGTACTAAGACTATTGAAACCAATCAACGATTTCTAAAAATTTGAATACAAATAAATGCAGTTGATCATTTCAATGCAGAACTCTAAGTTTACATTCTCTGGTAACGTACAAATTAAGCAATTAGAATGTCCACGAAGGAGCTCATTCCACCAAATTTCCCTCAAAAACTGCACTGCCGAATCTTTGGTCATGACTCTGAAATCACTGTGGAAGTAGAACATATCAGAGCCCTGAGAATACCCTCCGGGCATGAGCTGTGGATTGCTGTACAACTGTGGATTAAGAGCTGTGGACTGCTGTACAACTGTGGATTAAAACGCTAAAGGCAGGTGCTGTAAAAGTTACGGTGATGGGCGACGAAAATTATTTTTGTCTGGGGGCCAATAAATAAAAATAAAGAAATAGAAGAAAATAAAGTAATGGAGCGCTCTGAAACGGGCTAAAATATCTTTAAACAGAAAAAAGTGTATCATAGATTCCAAGAAACAGTTCACTAATCAAATTTATGTATTGGTCTGTCACGCTCGCTATCATAATTATTTTCAAGAACAATGACACTTTGCGTAATTTTTCAAAGGGACAAAAGATGCACTCGCTTTCTCTGAGGCCTCTTTGAAGTGTTCACCTCTGTGTTGAATTCTGTGTTTAATTTTACTGAAATGAAGCGTTAAAAACGTGCATCACCTACTCATGGCTGAAAATTTATTCACTCATTTGAGCAAATGTTCATTGCCAAGCTGAAATTGAGATAGGCAAATTTTAAGAATAAAATTTGAAATTAGCATAAATTCAAGAGCTTTCAGGTCTCCCCTAAACATCAGAGCTCGGCTACATACTCTGTGGTAAGAAACTTTTTCAATTTAATGTGCCTTTGATGTACTCTAAGCCATGTTCAGTATGAATAGATAATATGCGATATAATAACATCATCAATAACTTAGTTCAATACATACAACCGAAAAAGTAACTGATCATTGAGTAAATATATAGCTGTGCTTCTCTTTCTCTCTCTCTCTTTCTCTCTCTTAGGGCAAATATTTTTACCATTCAGAACTGCTAAATTTTATCATTATTTGTGGTCGTATTTCTTTTAATTTTACTTTTGTGACATCCAAACTAATCGTACCTTTTACATGAACACGTTGTGAACTAAAAATTCTCAGTTCCCCAAGCTTTCCAAGTCAAAATTGTGTAAAAGGTTCACGAAACTAGACTTCATGAAGGGCCTTCATACGATCAGTCAAAGTCTGATGACAGTTTCAAAAGACACCCAAATATGGGCATGGAATGCCATCTTTGCTCTCAATTCTAAAGTCGGGTCGGACGTCGAGAGACTGTAGAGCCCCTTGAGTCCGACCTGACACCAGAATTAAAGCAAAAATAGCCTTCGATGTCTATGATTGGATGTCTGCCGAGACTGTCTTCACACTTTGACTGATCGTGTGAACGGCCTTCAAGTTAGCTCCTGCTGAATTCCTGTAAACCCTCGACACGCAGCAAGCCTGCACGAGTTGTGCGACTCCTGTTGAATTCTAATCGTGAATTCTACTTGGAATTCTACGCTCGGCTAGAAAAGAGAAAGTTGCTATACATTCGACACACTTGAGACGGTGTGTCGCAGAGCGATAGAGCGGTCCCACTAACCTAGAACTTCGCCCTCAGCTTCAACTTGCGTTTCGAATTGAGACTCAACTTCCGTCTCGACTTGAGGCTCGACTTGCGTTTCGACTTGAGGCTCGACTTGGGTTTCGACTTGAGGCTCAACTTCAACCTCGACTGGCAGTTCAACTTCAGTTTCGACTTGAAGCCCAGCTTCGGCTTCAATCTGAGTTTCGACCTGAGCCTCAACTTGAGTTTCAATTTGCGGTTCGGGAGGAGGGAGCTCAGGTTCCACT
>VOMN01067629.1:0-12345 GCA_014899125.1 Orchestia grillus | reverse complement strand
TGGAATGTTGGATGTATATCAATACGAGATGGAATGTTGGATGTATATCACGACTCTTCCGAAGACACATTAATAAATAATATATATATATCGTTAGGCGCACATCATGCGGAAAAGCAAAAGGGTCTGTGCCACGAAGTTCCAAAGTTTACAAACAGCGGAGCTTTTCTAAACGTGACATTCTTTCTAAAAACAAACGTGACATTCTAAAAACAAACGTGACATTCTTTCTAAAAACAAACGTGAAATTAAGTTATTTTTCTAGAAATTAAGCCCTACATGCATGTGATGAGTTCAAAGGTCATGACTGAGGTACCAGATGCCAATCGCGTCGCCACGATGGACGATGAAATCGGAGAAATATTACCGGAGCGCGAAATGTACCACAAAAATCATTGACAAATTGTCCTAAGCCTTGGGCACACTCTCGGTCAAAATTATTTATAGAGGTGATAAACTGAGTTATTTCATCTTTTAATAAAAGAGAACATCAGGTCTAGTTAGGTTGTTCATATGTACGTCTGTGACTTATTGTAATATCAACTGTTCTACAGATCATACGAGTTATCTACAGGAAATATAAGGTTCTCGTACTGGCAGGAAGTAGCACTATCTTGACGCCAATAATTCTTGAAGTTTGTGCACGCATTTCAACTTGCATTGCCCCAAAATTGCTGCCGGTGTGAAATAAAGAACGTGTACAGCAATTGGATGCGCGGCATTAACTTTGAAAATGCGAGAAAAACAGTGAACGTATCAGCCGAGATGCAAGGTATCAGGGATGCGACTCAGGAGTGCACAATTGAAGTTACGGCCTCTTGTCCTATAGATACTCTAGAATGTCACTCTTTTAGTCCGCGATAATATCCCACGCACTGATAAGGAAAACGTATGAACCATCTTGTCAGCTAACAAAACCAAAACAGGCGTCTACTTAACACGTTAATTCATAAAGAAGCGCTGACCGTGAATCCTCCGGATAACTATACAAAATTAGCTTAAATTACAACAGCTAAATTAATTCATACAAAAGTGTCAACCCTGTATGCTCTGGGCATCTACAAAAACAAACACAAACGTCATCTACTCGAAAATCCAAATCAACTTACGAGAAAATGCTAACCCTAAAATTAAGGCAACTACAAAAAACCAAAACTAGCTTGTACTCCCACAGCCAACACAACAGCCGAAATATAAACCCCTATAATTCTATGTACCAACACAAAACCAAAACTTGCGTTTTCTCCACCAACCAACACAACTGACGAAATATCAACCCTTATAATTCTGTGTACCAACACAAAACCAAAACTAGCGTTTTCTCGCCCAGCCAATTGAACTCGCACAATGCTGACCCTGAAAGCGCCGGGCAGCTCCATAGACACGAGGTCGGGCTCGAGCTGGAAGAAAAGCAGCGGTAGTTCATCGACGGAGGTGAAGCGCTCGAAGATGCCGTGCTCCTGCAGCCGCCGCTCGCACAGCAGCGAGCACCGCGGCACCAGCCACAGGTGAAGCTGTCGCTCCACAGCGCCTCCTGACAGCCTGCGCACAGTGCACATGTGAGCTGCACTGGCTCCTTTGAATGGCAGTGGTGCTGCTGTGTCTTGTTAGGTCTGTGGTGGAGGCTGTCTAGTGTGGCAGTGGTGCTGCTGTGTCTTGTGAGGTCTGGGGTGAAGGCTGTGTAGTGTGGCAGTGGTGCTGCTGTGTCTTGTTAGGTCTCGGGTGAAGGCTGTGTACCAGTGTGGCAGTAATGCTAATGAGCCTTGTTAGGTCTGTGGTGAAGGCTGTGTAGTGTGACAGTGATACTGCTGTGCCTTGTTAGGTCTGTGGCGCTGGTTGTGTAGTGTGACAGTGATACTGCTGTGCCTTGTTAGGTCTGGGGTGAAGGCTGTGTAGTGTGGCAGAGGTGCTGCTGTGCCTTATTAGGTCTGTGGTGCTAGTTGTGCAATGTGGCACTACTACTGTTTACGTATGAACTTCTGAACAAATGTGGACCATGGGCACAAATGTGGATTTGTGTATGAACTTCATACTTAGGTACTAACTAGTGATGTACCAATGCAAATGTAGATTATTGGCAGATGTTAATTCTTTGTAATTTACAATTTTACTCACTTACCATATCGAAAAACCGAAAATTATAACTATTTTTGTAAGATATTAGCTGATGAATGACAATCATCATGAACTTAATTGATATAACATGAAGCGACAATCTTTGATTGTCGCCATTTTCAAATTATTGTAATATTGAAAGAAATGAAATGTGCTCAGGGCCAGTGCCTTCAGAAAATACTTCAATGCAACAACAGAAGAAAATCTTCAACATCTCAGCAGTAGAGAAGATGAAGCACTTTTATACAATGCCAATAATGATTACACCCTAAGAAAATGACATCATCACTCGCTCGCATGGAGTCAACTGTAATCCTGATGCGTGCCCCTGTCAACAAGTGCTTACATGCAGCAAGTACCCAAGCCACACTCCCAGAACTTAAGTGCAGAGTAACAAGTGGTGCATATTGGCTCGAAAATAGTCTGTCAACTCTCTTGCTCAAATTTGAAGAATTATCTTGTCAGTAAATAAATTTTTTCAAAAAATACATGTATGTATGTATCTACTTGTATAACATATGACAATATTGCATGTTGATGAACACACAAACAGTTTCCATTTATTGTAGTAAACATGAAAACATAAAATATGTGACTAATTATTTTTATGACTGGTATAGATCATGAACTGAGTTATTTTCTTCTAATTTTCAGGTGATTTTCATATGTCCATTCTTGCAGCCCTCACATATATGAACGAACTAGAAACAAGCTGCTCAATGATATGTAGGAGTAAATATTTCTCATCAAAATGAAAAAATGAAGATTTGAAACTCTCAAATTTCTTGTACTTACAAACAGGTAATAATGAGCTTTGAATTTGTTTACACTAATATAAAATCAATATGACTTTTGTTTTCAACATTGGACATTTCAAGTATAAAAGCAACAACCTTTGGGAATTTTCATCATCTACAGATGTCTGGGCTGAAAAATTGCCGAAACAAAGTTACCATTTTATATTCCTTAAATAAATTTACTTTTAAGTTTAACCATTAAATGCTCATTTGGCAGATCTTCTTTGTAAGTTTTTTAACAAAATATTAGTTAATAAATCAAAACTTTATAATACTAAACATCAAATTTTGAAGGAAATTCCACAAAACACTAACTCATGACTAAAAACTTGTTTTTCTCTTTGGCATCTCAACTAGCACCAAAATATCATGGTAATTTGCTATGATCTGTTTATAAGAAAATAAAATACAAAACAGCACCATTAGGATTCAGTTACTTAAAGAGCAATAGCGCAATTGTTTGAGTAGGTGAATGCTCAATATTGCAGCTTTATTGCCTTTGTTGCCGTTGCTGCTGCTTTTAGGAGGAGAGTCAACTTAGGTACCAGTCTTTCTTTCTGAATTATCATTCTGAACTGCTACTAACATTTGTACAAAAAATTATAACTTGAGAGAGGCTCTTCCACACTACAATGATAGTGGCTGTATGATAACAGTGCATCAGTTATAGTGTGTTTTGTTGATTACAGAAGATAGCCTCCTAGTCATCTGTTTTTGGCCTTAGATGTTTATATATCTAACCAAGCTTCTGGGCCTTCTCTGCCCCATGCCTGTTCTTAACATTGAAATTCCATTTCATTGGTTCTAATTTAATAATAATTAGTCAAAATATCATTTAGTTTGATTTGTATGACTGTTGATAGACATTTGTTAATAAATTCAGCTCTAAAAGTAAAAAACAAAAATCCAATAAAACCGGGTGGGTGCTAAAAGAAAGTTTTTTCCAACCCTATGTACAGCTGATTCTCACATCGACGGAATTCACAACAATTAGGACATCTGAATATGCCAAGCTTGGTCGATCTGATTGAGATCCTAAAAATGACAGTCAGACCCATCTTTTAGGAGGATAAGTGCTTCAAGTTTTTTTACCATTGTGAGATATTGCTTATTGGTCCAGCATCATTAAAATCTGACCACTTTCCATCTCTTTTACTTGGTAAATATGAGCATTAACTGTTTATATACATACATATTTAAATTATAGACTTGTCAATGGATCATCAATATATGCAAAACAATCGCACATATATATCGACACATTTATAAACAAATAACAAGAACTCACCCCCTGATGTAGGTATTGATACCATCCATGCTGGCCGTGTGTGGCTTGGTGATGAAGATGATGTGAATGTTAGGCTGTGCAGGCGACCTCGCATGTTCGCCGCTCAGGTAGAACATCTGCGTGACGCCGTGGGACCGCAGGTACGAAAAGTCTCCAACCAGACTGAAGCTGCCCGCCAGCTCCTTCTCCCACACTATTGCCTGCAAAAATGTGCACTCCCTTCACCAACCTGATTGAAGTTACTCATGATATTCAAATTATGATAGTGATTATTACCTTACTCTTGCAACTCTACACTATAATATAAAATTTTTCCACTATCAACACCAAAGATAAAAAATTTAAAATAAAGCTACTGGACAAATATTAATTGAAGTCTTTGAAAAATTGCAACATTTAACAGCTAATGGTATGATGTGACTGCCCAACAGACGAGTCCACATTTTAACAGAATTTATGCTAGAGATACATTCTTGACTCTTGCCAAATAGTTAGAGCTGTGTGACCCTCACAAGCTGTTAACTAGTCATTAACCCAACAATGCATGTTTTCATGACTGTTAAAGCCAAAAAGAACAACCTACTCATGAGCATTCTCAATCGTTGAGCGCTTTGAGGCCAACCCAAACAAAAAAAACTGAAATCCCATCAGTAAAGAAGCCTTCAAAAATTGAGAGTAAATTACAATCAGAAGAGAAATTTACTATGGTTCCAATTTACAAAAATTTTAATTACACGATGCTCAAAGAAATGTTCTAGTTTGATAACAGTTCATGTCTGGAAAATTGAATTGCAAATTATACATAATTATCTGTAGTAATCATACAAATAAATTCATTCTACAAGCCTTCAGTTTTACACATATGTACCAACCACAGACGACAGAGTTACAAATTATGCACAACTCTTGAGTTATCATGCAAATTAATCCACTTAAGAAGAGCTAAATGTTTTACACACAGATCACTGAACAGCAAATTGCACATAACTACCTCAAGTAATCACACATCACACAAAATCATTTTAAAAGCGCCTTACGCGTGGAACAACACAAGAGACAGAGTTGCAAATTCACAAAATCACATGAATTTTTCTCACAAACAAGTTCATTTAAAAAGAGCCTTACGCGTGCCACACACGTCCACAGAAGACGAAGTTGCAAATTGGACACAGTCATCTAAAGTAATCACCCAAACCAATAGGTCTACAAAGTGCCATAGGTACCATAAGTGCCATAGGTCTCACCTTGTTCCCTGGGACGCCATCCAGCAGTTTCGAGAGGGCCTCTCTGCTCGCAGCGCGCACTAGTCCGAAGTCAACTCGCCCGCTGCCCGCCATGTGGAAGTTGTTTTTTGTGGACGTCGATAAATCACAAGCTCAGATTTGAAGGCAGATGAAGGAACCAACCTCCAGTTTGGAATCACGGACACAGCTGGCTGCTGAAGGTACCGTCCACAACGCTGATACCTCAAGCGATAAATATACTGAGGAGACACTAACAGTTTAGCTCTTTTATCTCCTCTCAGTAGTTGGAATTCGAGTTTTAGGATTAATCAGTGACCGTAACCTTTTATTAGATTGCGGAACGTTGAGTACATAGTATGACAGCAAGCAAGTTGGCCTATAATGCGTCATACACCATTGACAGTATGTTGCTATTTTTCTCTGAGTATAAATCCTCAAGAGGTTCGTTGGATGAAGTGACGGACGTCTTCGGTTTTATAAAAGCAAAAGAAAGTAGAAATTGTTTTTTTACGTTGCGCCTATCGAGAGAGTGATTCAAACGACTGCAGAAACACAAGCCAAACGATTTCAGGAGATAACAGAATGAAGTCCAGGCTATTACTTGGGGGAAATAATGCAGACAACACGAGCAATTAAGTGAAGTGGGAAATGGTCCACGGTGAAATGGAGGCGTGGCCTCTAATGGGAATCAAATAGGAACTACCCACTTAGCTGAACGAAAGACAAAATTCAACGTGAAAACGACCGACTCGAGAGTTTCTTAACAAGATAGCGCGTCACGAAAGGAAATTAGGTACAGAACAAAAATTTTCATTAACATATCTTTAACCTTTAACAAAAGTCTGAAGTCTTTTCCTGTTGTCCGCGACAGGAAAACATGAAACTCACGCTCTTCTGAGCAAGTTCGTTACGAGCACTGGACACTTCACGGCAACTCCTACCTTAGGGAAAGAAGAGATAAAATAATGAAATTTCGCAACGAATGGATGAATTCAATAGATCAACGAAAAATGTATTCGTGCGTTGTGATTTATTGGTAAAAACTGATTTTAAAGAAGCCACGGTTGGTTCACAAACCTAAACCTGAGCTGGTCGGAATGAACTGGAGATAAAGTGCCCGTATCGAAAATTGCGGACCACTTTTTTTTACGGTAGAACAAACATTAAGTATTAAGTAACGATTTCTATATTCTCTTTACAATTAAGGGAACACCAACAGCTTGATGACATGAACCTAAATATCACCTCGACCGCAAGCACCTAATGTGACTGGGCAATGTCGCTGAAGTAAGCAAGAATGTCGTTGATCGTGAAATCCAGAGATATTTGAGCGTCAGGATAACAGCGTTGAGTGAGCTCCTCGATGGCCTTGTACTGCCTGATGAACTCCTCCTGCATGGCCCGCCACACCACCTGCAGCAGGTTGCCTTCTTCACACAGGTGCTTGTCAACTTTCTTGTACAATTGCTCGAGACCTTTTTTCACTTCCCGCCCAGGGTAGTCCTTGATAACCTTCCTGAGCTCCTGCTTGCTGAAGGCCAGCTGGTAGCCCACTTCAGATTCCTTCACGCCGCTGGCCACTTTGGCAGCGACTCCTTCGAAAAAGATGTTCAGCTTCTCAAGCGGCCGCCCGAAATACCGCGTGACATAAGCGTTGAGTGCCTCTTGGTAGCGCGCCTTGGCGTCTTTGCGAAGTTGCTCAGTAGCAGGGAGCTTGAGCTGCGCTACGACCTGCTGCAACACGTGGTAGTTCTCCATCTTGATCACTTCAGGAGGACCTCTGACATGTTCATGCGCTACTCGAGGTATCGTGTCCAACATGGCTGACAGGAGTCGGCTGTTCCAGCGCTCTAGATCAGCTCGCCGTTCGCTTCGTTTAAACACGCACTCGCAAGTTCGGGCAAACTCTTCAAAGTTCGTCACGAAAGGAAGAATGCCGCACTTCTTTTTCGTTACTTTGCACTCCACGATGCTGGTAAGCTGAGACTGCATGAAACGATCGAAATTTCGTTTGCTTTGAACTAAAGCAGAACCGAAGGTGAGGCTGAGAAAAGAACCCGTGTCTTCCGCTCGAAGTACGTGCCCTGACAAGCGGACGTAAATGTAGAGGCAGCAGTAGGAATCAGCGCGGTCGAACGCGTTTATAAAAGATGTGAGTTGTTGTTCTAACGTGGGGAATAAAGCAGCCATCATGTTTCTGACAGCTTTGTTGACAGCTCCACCCTTTCCAATTTGTCCTATTTCTCCACCACCCCCACCACCGCCACTGCTGCTACTGCCACCACCAACACTTGCTGTGTCGCTCGGCCCAGACACGGGGGTGCTAACTTCCGAGCTGTCGAGTGAAGGAGAACTTGAGTTCAAGTTGAAGAAGTTGATACAGAACTCCTGCTCGGACAGGCACACCGGTTCTAATTCGGACAATATGCACTCGAACATATCGTCGAACTTGTGTCGCTCGGACATCTCCAATTCTGGCCCCCACTGATCCTTGTCAGTGCCCAGCAACCTACCTGCGCTAGCCGTCGCAGTTCGGGAAGCGCCGAGGCTCGTGGCAGCCTGCTGTTTGAGCTGGGACGTTAGTTTCCCAGCTACGCCCTGGCCACCTCCAATTTGAGATAAATCTGGGTTACTAGTGCCGCTGACGCCCCGCAATTTCTTGCCCGCAACAACCCTGGTGCGCGCTTCTTCGAAGAACACGCGCACCTCCCGCTCGTACACTTTGCTTATAGCAGAACAGTATGTTTTAGTGAGATGCTGGTATGATCTGTCGTCCATAGCTCTCACCCAGTGCATCAGAGGCGTGTAGGATGTGAGCTCTTCGTGAATTTGGGAGTGTCGGGGAAGCACTAATGGCCCTGAAGACATTGTCGAAGAAAGAGGCAAGGTGCCGCCAATGAGGCCTGGGTCGTTACCTAAGTGAATGAAGAGGTTGTTAAGGTGTCTGTTAACGAGTTGGCAAAAGCGTGTCCGTAGTTTCTCCAGTTTCTTTTTCTGTTCCTTAACTGCAGCCATGTAGTGCAGATGAGGAGGAAGAGGCGCTGAGATAACGGACTGCAGAGCAGATGCCGCTTCAATAATTTTTGGAAGAGCTTCTCGGTCGTTCAAATCGGCTGATTTCAGTAGCTGCTCTTGCGCTGACGACAACTCCAGCTCAGTGATGAGTTGCTGCAGCTCAGCAAGGAGCTTCGCGTTATTTTCATTAGCGTACTGAATGCTAGTGCTCTTGTCGGCCATCTTAGATATGGTGTCTCTGACGTGCACGAGGATTCCGTCGTAGGCATCTAAGCGACTCTCAATCTTCCCTGCCTCGCCAAGCGCTGAATCGATCATCTCCAGAAGCGCGTCTACTTGAGCTTCACTAGCCATCATGCTGTGAATGTTGGCGCCATCAAGCACGCTCAAATCTTGAGCCAACTGCTGAGCAAACGCTTCAGCGTTGGCAACAGCCGAGTCGCACTGCGTCATCAACTGTTGCAGGTCTCGTTGCTCACGTTCTGACACCGAAATGTAAGGACCGCTCAAACTACCGTCCAAAGAGGGGTCATCAGGACTCAACCCGCCGTCTTGGCTGCCTGGAAGAACAGAGGCGTCGAGACTTAGCTGCGTCGGTTCTTGTACTAGTAAATGTTTCGGAATGTTCACAAACTTGGGTTTCTGTTTGGGAAGGTAGAGGCAGCTGAGTCGCCATAATATCTGCACAAACGAGGCTTTATCAGGAGCGCTACTTGCAGTCCACCTGTACACTCTCTCGAAAGTAAGTTCCAGTTCAGCCGTTTCCTTGAGGTCATCCAATCCATCAACCACCAAAAGTTCCCGTAGGTGCCAAGAGTTCTTCTTCTTAAAAGAATCTTTGTCTCCTTTCTTGACCTGATGCACTAAAGCGTTGATGGGCTTTTCCTTGGAAATGACAGCACAGAGGAAACTCGTCTTCTTCTTTTTGCCAGGTTTAGTGACGTGCAGGAGTCCCAACAGCTGCTCCTCTGATGGGTCACACACCTCTTTTTGCAGTGAGTGTCGTATGGCAGCCATTTTTTCAACAATATACACTAACTAACCTTGACTTATATCAAGTAATATTTTCGCATTTCCAAAACTTGAGTGAACAAGTAAACTGCTAAAAATATGGAAAAATAAGGCACTGTCCTAGCCAGAAACTCTCAAACTTCACGATCACACTGAATTGGACTAAAATAAACAAAACCGTCTAAGCATTATACGAAAATACTTTTCTTCTTGAAACAATGAATGATCAAGAGGAAATAATCCATAAACGAATTACACTTTCAACTTCAGACATAATATGATGTTAGTCAGTAAGTCTCTAGTGAAGAAAATATCAAAAAAATGTATAAGTAGCACATGCCCACAAGCCTGCCACCAACAAAGAAATCTACATGTACTTATTTACAAACACATTCTTACTATAACAAGAAGCACAAAATGTATTTTCTAACTGTAATCAAGAGAAACAGGTTTAAACAAACTGCTCTCCACCGTTCCATTACATGACACCTCAATTATTTTTCCAACAAAAATGCGGCTAGCTTTGTGCAAAAAACTAGCGGCAGTTTCATCTAATAGTGCAACATTGTAACACTTTTTTTAGGATTATAAAAAATATTTTCTGTAGGGTTACTACATCCTGAAAGTAGGCAAGCAAACTCATAAAGCAGATGAGCTTCAGCTTCTGCAACTGCCTCACATGATTTAACAATTGAACAGTATATAGATAATCACTAGTGCATGGTATCATGCAAAATAATACCATGCACTGAAGAAAATATTACACAAGCCTTGCATTTTTAACAAAAATAGTTAATTGCTTTGAAAGCACATAAATAACTTTGAGGTAGAATGTCTCCTACAGTCAGCCAAGTAAGGCAATATTTCAAGAGCAATACAAGGTCACCCTGAGTGACCTACTAGAAGTGACTGGGATTGCTACTGAACTTCTAGTAACATTGAGATGAGGCTGAGTGCCAATTGCATTGTGAAAATGATGAGTTAGCTGTGATATTAGTATGTGCATACTATCCTTTGCTCAAAACAATTTCTGGAACAATAGACTACTTTTGAAAATAAAAGAACTAATTGAAACTTGATAGAGCACTCCCCTTCCTTTGGATCTATGTCATTTATTTCAAGATGCAAGCAACTTTAAGTGTTGCATTTTCATCTGAACATTATTTTATTAAATCATTTTTGAGAAGCTCAAATTTTTGTGCCTAACAGGACTGAGATGTGATAAAGTTGAACCTATAAATATTATCCTATGCAGATATTTTAATTTTTACAACCAACTATTCAATAAAATCACTTATATAATAACTTCACTACATAACTTTTACTTACTTAATGGCATAGAAGTTTTGAAAATATAAAATATTATACAATTAACATTTACATTATCTTGTTCTGCAAGTATTTGAGCAAAAAAAAGCTTCATTTCCTAACACATGCTAAATTTTTATAATTTGCACATTTTGAATGAAGTTCTAATCAGAAATGGATGTCAGTAGCAGCATCAGAAAGCCCATATGCAGTGGAACCTACACTTACAAATACCTACCCTTACACTTATGAATAATTTACCATATGTACAAAAATTTGGTCAGAAAATTCATTTCCATATATAAATTAAAACAACTCTTAACTGGAAGTCAAATTAACATTTAAATGAAAACATGGTTTCTCACAAATTTTGCTTGAAAAGGTGGGTGCAAAAGTCACTTCATTATTTTGAACATTTATTACACAATAACTAATATAGCAACTAATATGCATTATATAAGAAATAAAAGAGAAACCCTTGAAGTTTAAGCCTTTATTAATGATGCAGATTTAAAGAAAGTTTTGTAATTGAAATTTACACACTTATCAAAAGATGCCAAAATACAACAAGGACCCACTAGCAATGTTAGTGGAAAGTTATTTATTTCGCAATGGAATATCAGTTGCAGTACAGAGAGATATCCCAAGAACATCTAACCAACAAAGGCCTTCCAAACACTGCATTATTACAATGATTTCAAGACTTACAGATTTTTATTCAAACGCAGACAAAGAACACTAATTGACTGAGATTGGCATAGAATGCATATGTAATTCAATGAGTTCCATTGAGCATTGCATCAGATTCAAAAACATTGACTAGACAAAGTTCCAATCAACTAGGAGTTTTATGAAGATCATTGCAACCCATTCTAATAAAAGATATAAAACTGCTTTCATATAATAAAATTTTAGTAGCAATTATTAAAGTTTGCAGACCATCAACAAAGAATGAACTTCACTCATGCATTTCTATGGCTGATGAATGATAGACTTTACTTTACACCCCATTAATCATTTTTTTTAACATGTTTAGTCTATTCATTTTTACCTGCTACACAAACAAACATTCATGGGCTCTTCTATGACTAATTATTATCCTTATCTATATATTAATACGCTTGTACCTCCCTACCATTCAGTAATGCTTCACTACTTTTCAAGTAAAATTTCAGGTCTCGAGCAAAGTATCCTGTATACGGGTTGCATGTTTTGCTATAAAAAGTCAGACTTTGCACCCCATTTTCAGTTTCCTTAATAGAGTTCAGACTACTCACATCATCAAGAAAAAACTGCTTTCAAGACAAGACTATCTCTGCCCTGAACCTTTAACCTCTGTCCAACACTTAAGAGGACCACTTCTCATGGGCTGGTTTGTCTAAAGTTTGTTTATATAAACTTACGTGAAATTTTCACGGGTCCTGCTAGTTACTATTAAACCCTTGATGTCTTTAATCAACTATTGTAAACCAAACTCAATTTGCTCTTGGTGTCTTCATTTACCTTTAGTCCACAAAGAAAGAGGACCATCTCCAATCAAAATGGTCCATAAGTGGGATTTTTGGTT